>ML804130.1:162976-175508 GCA_009831015.1 Picea engelmannii
ATATATATATATATATATATATATATATATATATATATATATATATATAATATTTTTAATATATATAAAAATATATATATATATTAATATATACATTATTGTTTTGAATAAGTGAAATTTAAAATTTAAATATAGTTATGAATTTATTAAAAATATGCCAACCCTATAGAGTGGCTTATAATTTCGCTCAAGTAAAAGGTGCTAATGCTACCAACATAAAAATGTTTTATTTTTTGGTATTTTTGGTGGGAATCCAACCATGTAAATTTGGATAAAATCACTATTTCTGTTTAAATTACATTTCTGAATGCATAAATTGGGTAAATAAACCCTAAATTGATAAGTTGAGAATGTTGTAACTTACCTAACTTGTGATTTCAAGGCTTGCAATAATATTTATAAGGGGTATATATTTATTTTCATAAAAACGAAAACACCGTCAATGTTGGCACGGGTAGTTTCACGTCTGTCTTGGTTACTTATTATTCCTAACAACTAGAAGATCACATGTATTGTATCTCTACTTACTTGGACAATGAAGGTAAAGGAAATACTTGTGAATTACAAATATTTCAAATGTGAAGTGGGACCATTTCACAATGTGTTTATCTTTGCATTATCTTTTTCTAATCACTACTTACTTGACAATGAAAGTAAAGAAAATACATTATAAATATTTATTGTTTTTACACTCATTCAATTTTATTTATTTGAGTCATTATTGCTCTTATTTATACTAATCACTATGTTGCACTTGAGTTTATCTTTGCATTATTTTTTTCTAATCACTACTTACCCTATGTGATAATGAAAGTAAAGGAAATACTTGTGAATTACAAATATTTATTGTTTTTATACTCACTCACAATTTTATTTATTTGAGTCATTATTGTTCTTATTTACACTAATCACTATGTTGTACTTGTGTTTATCTTTGCATTATCTTTTTCTAATCATTACTTACGTGATAATGAAATTAAAGGAAATAGTTGTGAATTACAAATATTTATTGTTTTTACACTCATTCACAATTTTATTTATTTGAGTTATTATTGCTCTTTTTTACACTAATCACTATGTTGCACTTGTGTTTATCTTTGCATTATCTTTTTTCTAATCAGTACTTAGATATGTGACAATGAAAGTAAGAGAAATATTAGTGAATTACAAATATTTATTGTTTTTATTCTCACTCACAATTTTATTTTTATTACAATTTTATTTATTTGAGTCATTATTGCTTTTTTTTACACTAATCACTATGTTGCACTTGTGTTTATCTTTGCATTATATTTTTTCTCATCACTACTTAGTACGTGACAATGAAAGTAAATGAAATACTTGTGAATTACAAATATTTATTGTACGTGACAATGAAAGTAAATGAAATACTTGTGAATTACAAATATTTATTGTTTTTATCCTCACTCACAATTTTATTTTTATTACAATTTTATTTATTTGAGTTTATTTATTGTTTTTTACCTCTACTCACAATTTTATTTATTTGAATCATTATTACTCTTCTTTACACTAATCACTATGTTGCACTTTTTCTTTTTGTTGATAATTGTTGTATGTTATATTTTCATGTTCATTTTGGGGAGTCATCAAAATCTAACAATAGAATAAACAAATAAAATTAGTCTCTGCCTTGAAAACTCACAATGTAATAGAAATATGAATTTGGTGATGCTTAACTAATCATCACTCAGAGTTGGACAAACAAATGATGGAGTCTAATTTTTTAATCTTGCCCCTTCTCAAGTCATCAAGTCATCTCTATTCTGGTTTTGCTCGTTTCCATTATGGTTTGGAGAGATATTGTGCAGAAAACTCGGGCACCTTTTTTTCCACATAGATGACAAAATGAGCTTTTATAAAATGTGTACATATATTATAAATATATTCACATATCCCTTTTGATGGAATAATTAGGCTTAGAATTGGAATAAGGCCTAATTTCAAGCTTTGGTGCATTACGTAAATGTCTCCTCACTAATGATATGTGTCTAGGTTAAAATCCAATGGCTTGGGCTTCAAAGGAATTAAAAGGAATTACTTTTAAGGAACGTGAGTCATGAACATGGATTTATGATATAGGTTTTTAATATTAAATTTTTGGCTCAAGAGAGATATGATTTTAATTCCAAGGTTTTATGTATCATGTGTTATAGTCTTAACTTTCACTCTATAGGGTCATAAGGGAATATAACACAAGATGAAATTCAAGACACAATTCTGGTTTAAGATTTAGAGTATTTTTGGAGGGTTTCACTTGTCATACATTGACAACAAGTGACACGTGATTGATTAACTATAGTGCAACCCACAATACCCTCTGTAACCTTCTAGATTCGTGGAGTTTTGAAGAGGCAAACAAGGTATGAGTTGGTTCTTCATTTTTTTTTTTTTAATTAAAAAGGTGGTGCATGTTATATTAACATATTCAAAATACAAGACTGTGTGTGATGCCAGCTGTCTCGCCTAAGCAGGAAACCGAGACCGCTGGGCATCCATGTCCAAAAGTGGCCCTGTAGCTTAGTTGACAAAATTTAGCAAAGTTTCCTAGAGCGACGTCCTGCCCGAAGGAAACCAGGACTTATGGTCGCCAGCATGAAGCTGATTATTCTATCTACTACTACGACAGCCTGAAAACTATCTAACATAAAGCTAGGAATGTAGCAACAACTCCAAAACCTGTATGATCCGCGAAGCCAAGCTGCCAGTGCTATATCTCTGAGTGTCTCCATCTAGCCGGGAAGCAGTAGGGACGCACACAGGTTGGACATTGTTTTTTGGACGATGCTCGAGAATGAGCAGCGAAAAACATATCTAGCCGGTGGTCCATGCGCTCCAGGCGGAATGTCTGGTCGTCCATCTTGCTCCTGATATCGAAAAGAAGGTTGAGGTATCCCCAATCCTCTGCTGAAGTCTGCTTCCAACGGTGGCTTTCCCTGGACTCCTCACTGACAGCCGCGTCTGCCACCCTTGCCCTGTGCTGAGGGCGCTCTGGCTCTACCTCCGTGTTGTCTCTGGTAGGCTCGGGAGGAGCCTCCTCTACTATATAGCAAGGGGAGTGAGGCTCGGGAGGAGCCTCCTCTGCTACATGGCAAGTGGAGGGGTCTGGCGCATCACCTTCGGGTTGTCTGGTGCATTGCGAGCCAAGGCTTGTGCTCGAGTTCTGATTAGTCAAAGCCACGGACATGGTGTGCCTGGAATGTCCTGGCGGGTTGGCCTGCGGGCTGACCTCTTCCTCTCGTTCCTTTGAAGACAGACGTGATCTGGTTCGCCGTCGCCGAGCAACGATTTCCATCGCCCTCTCAAAATCCTTCTTTCGTTTTCACCTGGACTCCGCAGCATACCAGGCAGCCCCTCGTCGCGGTTTCCCGCGAATACGAGGCATGGCGGAGTCCCTATGGAAGAGTCGAATGCCACCTGTGTGAGTCCAATTGCCCCGGAGGAGCGCGACTGCTGAATGTTGTGGCTGAGCGAGAGGGACTGGAAGGAGGCTGCTTCTTCCCTGGTGCGGCTGAGAGCTGGAGGCCTTCCAAGCCGAATTGCTAATATGTGCTTCAACCCGGAGAATGAACGCTATAAACACCACACTTGCCATATCCCAGGCATTAATCTGCTCCATTAAACTCTGCGCATTAGTGCTCTGTCGTTGAGTACCTTTCGCTTGCGCGAGGGGCCTCTTCGGTATACCTCTCCTGCTGCAAGTCATGTGGGGCAAATGTGTGAGGTTGGGCGAGCCGGTGGATGCATTAACGCCGCGTCCTGGCTCTGCCCACGTGGCTCCATCTCCTCTCGTATCACCCCATCCGGGGAATGAGTTGGTTCTTCATGGCATGAGCCTTGGAATTCATATCATTCGAGTATCCATTGGTCTCTAGAAGATCTAAAATCTCTCCCAAACATCTTCCAAGGATCTATATAAAGAAGACAAATCTTTAGCATGAGGAGGAAGAATCATTTACAGATCTATGCTTCCAAAATTCATAAGTGCTTCTCCATCTACATCAGTTGCAGTCAAGTTGCCTAGTTTGGTTGAAGAGTTGAGGAGGATCAAGGAGCAAGGGGAAAAGAGGAATGCATCTACACTAAGAGGTAATTGTATTGATGTAATTCCATTAATCATATTAATAGATCATTGATTTTCCCCTATGAATGTTTGTTTTCATGCATAAATGTTCATATCTGATTTGTTTGATTATATGTTAGGCTAGATCCAAGCTATATCTAGGATTCTAACACTAACAAGAGAAGTAGGAAGGAATTGATTGTCTTTTGTGTGTAGGAAGTAGGTTGTAGAGGTTCGAGCTAGAACTTCAGGACTGTAGCAACCAAGATATATGAAGGACAACCTCCAGGAAAAGGTATGTTATTTCCAACACTTCTTAGTTTAATTATGAATCCAATTGTTTGAGTCTTAAGGGAAGCCATAAAATTCTATCCCCGTGTCTGTTTAGAATCAGTACGAAGATCCTAGAGAGATATTATTATCCACTCGTGAGATTTTATCCATAACAGAACTGTTATTATCTTAATTTCCACCCCACATGGCTAGAAGAGAATATAGCAGAAGAAGAAAGCCAAGACACAACTCTGGCTTAAGATTTAGATCATTTTTGCAGGGTTTCATTTTTCATACATTGACAACAAGCAACGTGTCACTTATCAGCTATACTGCAACCCATGACACCCTCTGTAACCTTCTAGATTCGCAAAGTTTCAAAGAGGCAAGCGAGGGATGAGTTGGTTCTTCATGGCATGAGCCTTGTAACTCACATAATTCAAGTATCCATTGGTCTCAAGAATATATAGAAGATCCCCCAAGCCTCTTCCAAGGATCTATATAAAGAAGGAAAATCTTGAGCACAAGGAGGAAGAATCATTTACATAACTATGTTGCCGAAATTCAGAGGTGCTTCTCCATCTACACCACTTACAGTTAGGTTGCCTAGTCTGGTTGAAGAGCCAAGGAGGAAAAAGGGGCAAAAATGAATGCATCTACACTAAGAGGTAATTGCATTGATGTAATTTCATTATTCATATTAATATATCATTGGTTTTCCCCTATGAATGTTTGTTTTCATGCATAATTGTTCAGATCTGATTTGATTTATTATAGATAAGGTTAGATCCAAGATAGATACAGGATTCTAACACTAACAAGAGAAGTTCAAAGGAATTGATTGTATTTTGTGTGTAGGAAGTAGGTTGGGAAGCTTGGAGCTAGAACTTCAAGATTGCAGCAACCAATATATAAGAAGGACAACCTTCAGGAAAAGGTTTTATATTTTCACCACTCTTTAGTTTTATTATGAATCCAATTGCTTGAGTCTAAAGGAAAGCCATAAAATTCTATCCCTCTGTCAATCTAGAATCATTAGGCAGATTCGAGGGAGATCTTATTATCCACTTATGAGATCTTCTTCGTAACAAAACTAACGACTCCACTAGAGAAGGATCTTTGATTCTTCTCTAGTTCATAATACCTTGCCTTTGATCCTTTGTTATGATTTGATTGATTTCTTCCTTGATACTTTCTCAAAGGTTGGATCCACATATCTGATTGGATTTGAGGCAAATCTCTCTCTTTGAAAATTCTGCAGGGTGTCGTTTGATGCACCACTGTTGACAAGTGACTAGTGGTGTGTTGTATGCCAGGACCTGCGACACCCCCTTGTAAATTGGGAAAATTGCAAAATTATCATATTTATGTGATTATATGTAATTTGTATGGTCTGAGGGACCTATGATTAGTCTGTGTTTGTAGATCTTGTCTCTGATTGAGTCCTTTTGTTACACCTTTTGTCTTCAATTTCAATTTGAAGTGTGTTTGTGTGGCTTGTTTGGATTGCTCGGTTATGCTTGTTTATTGTCTAGTGATCCATTAAAGTTGGGAAATGCACCCAACATATTTGATCAGATATGGTAGTGTCCTATATTGATTACATTTGGTTCATTTGTCCTCTTGTGATTGGTGTTCATTACTAGGTCCAATTGCATAAGTAAGTTTTGCGTGAGATTCTTGTAGAGACATTAGAGTGGGATTTTTAGCATCACTACTAATTTCCTAAAACCTTTTCTTGTTGATTTGTTGGTGTTCCATTTGCAAATTGTGTTCTTGATTAGATTAAGAAACCCTTTGCATCTTATTTGGGAAAAAAAGTGCATTGGTGAAGTGTTTGGCTTGAGATATTTTCAAAGATTTGGATCTTATTTGTTTGCATGGTTTCTTGGTGTTTGAGAGGTTGTATTTTTAAACTTTACTAAGGAAAATATCTCTTTCCCCTCATGTATTTAGAATTCATCGAATGGAACAAGTGCATTATCATTTTTTCATTGCTTTGGTTGGGTCAAGAGCAAACACCATAAAATTTTCATCCATTTTCCCTAGGAAATAAACAACAACCATAAGAAAAGAATTCGTAAATTAAAAACAATTAGAATATTTTCTTTGTTAGCAAACAAAAATTAGATAGGTTTAGAGCCTTAGAATAGGATTGGAGAGTAAACTCTCCAAGGCCACCAAAACGAAACCTAGAGTCATTAAAGAGTGATTTTTTTTTTTTTGCAACCAATGTGTTGGGAAGCTCCTCTAACACAGGAGTCAAGCACGAGGTCACATGGGGGAAAGTAGGGAGATTACCCCTTTCTACTTGTTTTGGTGTTTGTGGTATTGCATCAACAACTACATATACAAGGGCTTTGTTGGTGCCATGCCTATGTGTCTGGTAACACCTTCAACAATTCAATCTTAGTTACCCTTCCCTTACGTGTGGTCAGACCTGCGACTATTCGTCTGGGCATTGATTGCGAGGTGTTGGCCTTAGTGAACTTTACTAGGTAGCCTACATAGGTGATTGCAGGTGGGGCATGCTTGTAGTACTTAGGGTAAATGTTCGTTCACGATCTTAGTTCCCCCGGAGGGTGCCCACCTTAATAAAGGGTGCTTGCATCAGTCAGGGATGTGTTGCGTCGTTCATCGTAACTACTTCCAATCCTCAAAGCTTCGCTAGCCAATCTTGTGGGAACTTGATCTCCCCTAGAGGGTTGGTTTTTAGAAGGCCCCCTGAGCCATTAGTTTGCCCGTTGTTGTCCTATATTTGATAGGGGTGTGCTCCTAGTTTCATGTCTACATTGGCCTTAGGTCAAATTGTGTTTGATCTGCACATATTGTTTTCACCATGGCTAAATCATTGCGTCTGTATCGTCAATTATGAGGACTAGATCCATTCATAGAGGTAAAAACACCTCTCAAGTGACACGATATAGGTGACCACAAATTCAAAGAGTCCTATATTTGGTTTGAGGAGACTGGGCTAGTTGAAGTATAAGTGATCAACAAAAGTCTTCTACCCAACTTTAACCCTCCTTTGACCAATTATGAAGAACCCATACTTATCCAAGTAAGGGATCTTTTTAGTGAACCTTTTTCTTTGTTTAGAAATCCTTACACCATGTCAAGCCCAATTATTTTTTCTAGTGTGGCTAAGACATCAATCCAATCCATGAATGGGATTGGGCGCATCCCTTTGATGCCCACGTTACCATCCCTAAGCACCATTGGAACTACATCGTCTATGCATTTTTCTACAGGTCCCTCCATCAGGGGGACACCGAACATGTCTTATTTTCCATCCATTAGTCTACTTAGTGTTCCTACGCCCATCCCATCCATTTCGATGCCTTTAACCATATCTTCTTCTAGTGGGGGAGCAGGCCATGGTTTCAGTATGGGGGGAAGAATTCCTTCCACCTCCACCATTCCTATGAGCGGCTTGATGTTGTCAGGTGTTGGTTTACCTTTTGGATGGAATATTCGTAGTGGTTTTGGGGCTATCCCTAGTCAAGTTGGGATCATTAGTACATCAGGAAGGTTAATTTCCCATGGGTTGGCACACCATTTCATGAGGGAACAACTTATGGGGGGAAATTTACACAATGGGGAGGATTTGCCTTTATTTATACCTCTGGTCCTAAGGTGTTCTTCCCTGGGACCAGTTTTAGGAACACATTTATGTTAGGGTCTACACCTACCCCTAGGGGAAATCCCCTCGGGGGCATGTCTAGTATTGGGAGTAGCCATGCTCCTGGAAGTGCCACCATCCCTAGGGGCACTCACTCTTCTAAAACACCTCAACCCTCTGGTAGTACAAATGTAGGGGGATCAAAAGGTTCATCTGGGACATCATGAACTTCATCTTCCTCTCAATATTCATTTTCTCATACGTCGTTTCCCTTCCTTGCAATGTTAGACTTACCCAACTTGTCACATTTTAAAAATGGCCCTATTTCCCACAACCATTCATGGCCTATCATGCCTACTAAGCTACCATCATACATGCCAAAATTCAATGGAAAATTGGGTAGAGACCCCTCCACGCACATCATGACATATCATTTGTGGTGCTCATCCAATTCTTTGATGGATGATAGTGTGAGGATCCATCTTTTCCAAATATCCATGATCGAAAGTGTCGCCAAATGGTACATTGAATTAGAAGGCGCTTCCTTTAAATGTTTTAACAACTTGAAATGGTATTTGTAATACAATACCAATTTCCCATATGGTATGAGATTGGAACAGATCTCTTGACGTCTCTGCTATAGGATACCGATATTCACATTTCTAATCATATACATGAGTGGAGGTAAAGATGTAGGATGATGATGACCTAGATTGTGGACAATATGCTAATGGAATGGGTTACAAAATCCCTCTTACCACCCATTTCCAAGGACGTAGCTATGGTTGGGGAAACTACTAAGGAGAAATCCATCATGCATGCCCAACACTTGTATTTGATTTACTCTCATTTAGACACTTTTTATGATATTATCTCGCATGCTTCGAGGTTGTTGGAAGATCCTAGAATTCCAAACCCAAGACCCCATGTTGATGGTGTAGTGGGTTATTTATCTCATGCCTCTGTGGGCCAGTTAGCTGATCAAATGAGTCACATGTCTAATTCATCACACCTGTCGGCTATTGGTCCTAATGCTCAAAATTCTACGGTCCCTACTTATACCTACGAGGTGAATTCAGTGCAATCCATGCAACCAAAGAATGCATAGAAACCTGGAGGAAAAAATAACTCTAATACTTGGAAAGGGACCACTCCCACCCAAAATAATAAAGGGGGGGGGGGCATGAAAGAGAATAAGAAAAGTCGGTTCCTTTACATGATTTGTGGGGAGGACCACTCTACTCATCATTTTCCTCGAAAGGATGAAGTCCATCAATTTTTATCTCAACAAAGGGCCCCCCAATAACCCAACATCCTAACTCATCCTTTCCCCCCTCAACCTAATCACATTGTTGCAATAAATTATTCCCCTCCACAAGGGGGCATGGAAGGTACCCCTCAACATGAGGGTTCATCCTTGAATGATTCCATTTTAATGTGTGACTAGATGGTCAATATTTAGACTCGAGCAAATAACTACGACAATTCTAAGCCTACACCTACTATGTAAGAGCCAACATCTTCTTCCCATCCCGGTGGCCCTCTTCAAATTAAGAATCCATCCTTTGACACACAGCTTCGCTCCCTGAAGGGAGTTCTTTTATGCACTACACATAACCCGAATACACAGGTTTCTCATAACTATAGTATTGTGGAATATTTGGCCCAGGAAAAATGTGCCATGTCCATACTCAAAGTCCTCGAAAGATTCATGGTGCAACAAAAATCCTTGTTCTCTGCCATAGGTGGGGTTGATCCCTCATAATTGAGTTTGATAACCTTTGATCTACAATGAAATATTTGATCTAACTGTTAGTTGGTTGCATTTTTTTTGTTAAAGGTCATCTTGGTGTTTGTTTCATTCATGCATGATAGACCTAATTGTTCCATGATAACCTTTGACATAATGTTTGGTTAGGAACCACCATCAATTAGTGGGCTATTTTTCCCATCATTTTCAAAGAAAAGTAAAAGGGTAGGTATTTAGCTTATAGGTGTGTTGACTAATGGTAGATGATGTAACATAATATGTTATAGGTTACAATATATGTTACATTGCTAGATATGATTAATCCAGTACTATCTCCATTACATATTTCATAACCCTTACTAGTTATGATGATATTATTGTTCGAGCTCTATGCAATTCATGTCCATTAAGCTAAGAGATATGGCCAATGTATATAGTGTGCATTACTTATATCATCATAACAGTAGTATACAATAAGTAATGGATTTTATTCCTTAATGATTGATATATACATAGTAGGTTATAGTTCCAACTAACTTAGCTCTGTTGATACATGGTGTTGATTCATATGAGTGATTCCCATTACTAACCTTGTATGCAAGTAAGTTACAATGTTAAATACTTAGTACCAATCCCATTCCTTATATGATAATCATATCATGTAATCCATATCCATGAACATCTATTGCCCCACATGTAACATGATATTGTTTTTGTAATGTCCCCGACCACCCATGGTCGGGCCACGCCACACGAGGGAACACTTTCGTTCTCTCACTGCGGAACATACTGTAACATACCTAGTATTCAACTGAGCTATGCCACATAAATTTTCTCTTCAAACTGCATGCAATTATAACATTTACATACAACACTCTTGTGGAATCTTTACATATAGACATAAACAAACAATTACATTCTGTAAATATACGATTTCATACTGAAATAACAATAAACACAGACATGCAGCATATACAGGGAAATACCCATAAACATACAAACAGTTATAATCACATATACGATAAACCGTAACATAAGCACGTAAATAACAATGCATCATGTAAATTTATCATAGGATTGGTACTTATCTTGGAAATATTGTCACCAACTGTGTACAGATCATCCATGAACCTCCCATCCTTAGACTACATTGTTCATCACTCTCAACAGTGAGTCACCCCCGAGCTGGGACTAAACTCCACCCGGGTAAAGGGATTCCTATCCAGGCTAAAGGCTCATAGACAACATGAAAGACTCTGTCTAAGGTGCTCACTCAACTAACAGCTTACAGCCTCTCATTCCCCACATGAAGGAAGTGTGCCCCTTCTCTTCTCAATAGTCCCTCGGTTACCCCACTTTTCTTCCAGGGCTTCAACAATAGGCCAGATAGGAAGTCTTAGAGCACTGTAGTTGCACTTTAGCACCTTCAGGAAATCAATTCCCAACAATTCTCTCGCTCAGAGAATTTCTCACGGGCCTGACAACTCGCCTCTTCAATTTCCCATGGGCCTGACAACCCGCTTCTTCAATTTCCCACGAGCCCGACAACCCGCTTCTTCAATCCCACTCCCAAGATAACTGGGTACACCAACATGAAAATGGTTATGGAAATAAGCTCAGATACAGTGAAATGAATGTCTGAAGGATAACGGATTGCGTGAGTGAAATGGTCATGGAATCATTGACTGGATGACTGAATGATGGAAGGAATCATGGGAGAGATCCCCGTAAGAATGATGGTGAAGGTATAAAAATGAGCTAAGTCCCCACGATATGTATGCATGTCCCCAACACGACACTTGTCATGTTGGAAGCTACTTTGGTCCACTTGTCCCCAACTTTAGAACTTAGGATAAAATAATTATCCATACTTTATGTTTTAAGAAATATTAATATAATATTCATTTTTGGCTTAAGCTCTCTAGCTTATCCCTTTCCCTTAAATTTTGGCCCTCCCTTTCCCTAATTGGTGAATTTTAGTCCCCCATCTCTTTTATCATGGTCAGTCTACGCACAACGATGTAGTTTATATTAATCACGAGACATATGCAAAATAGGCGCACTGGCCTTTAACATCTAGGCGCTCTAGCTTAATTCCAAAACATAAGCATCCCAACTTATAATAACTGGATCACCAACCTATAACACATATCATATACACAAGGCTTGTTGACCTCCATACTATGCGTGGTATCCAAGAATGTGCACACTACATCATTTTACTGTGCAGTGCCTGCGCGCACTATGTCATGAAAGGTGCATTACAAAAATGATGTCAAAACAACTCACCAACTTAAGTACACTTACATTACATTTACAATTGGATTCGATCGAGGGATATTACAATTTTCATTACTAGTAAGCTCTAATTCCATTGATATAGTAAAATAGAAGCAATAGTAATACGAAGTTATAGATACCTAAGCAAGTAAGTATGATTGCAATTATCACATGATTATACAAGTGTGTTCTATCCAATGTATTCATTACACTTATCACTTTATTAAATTAAATTTTTGTTTCAATTTTAATAAAAAAATCATTTTACCTTGTAAAATGATGATTCATGTTTCTCTTTAATAGTGAAATAGTTTTAAAATGAAAAGAAAACCCTTGTGATTAAATAAACCTTTAAATATCTCCTATCGGGCCATAATCCTCAAGTTTCTCATCACATGGAATAACCAATACTTGATAGGTTATAACATCAACCTGTCATCATTGTACTTATCACATATCAGGTGAATCACATTGAAGGTTCTTATGACTTAAGGATTGTGCAATACCCGATATGTTATCATGT
>ML804131.1:13393-30909 GCA_009831015.1 Picea engelmannii
GTAGTTACCTTGAAATGGAAACACCTCCCTAGGTACATTACATATGTAGTTATTGGTTGTACCCTGTAGTTGCTAGAATGATGTTTTTTGGACTCTAGAGGCCATTTAGAGCTTCAAAGTTTATGTATTTTGTTTCAGATATGTATTGCACTCCGTACCATTTTGTTATATTAACCCTTGCATGCTATATGGTAATATACATGATAAAACTTGTCATATTTGGTGTCTAATGGTTTGGATTTTCGTTGATGTGTGTGTACATTAAATTTTTCATATTTTATGTATTTCTTAGCAAACTAGTTTGTCAACCAATTATTATCTAATTTGACCCTTGGTCAGTTCTGGTTCTAGTTCTAGCTTCCAAGACATTGCTTCCACCTCAATCCCAACACCAACTACTTCCAAAGAGGAAGAGCGCTTACCTTTTCCCGTAAAAGGGATAGAGGGAATCAATGATTCATAATATATTTATCATCATAGAATCTAGGTGATTCATAATGACGAATCATGAGATACATTATTATTTTTTTATGTGATTTTGTATCGGTTTGTTAAGACAACGATCAAGGTTTAGTATTGATGTGTGATGTATCACTTGACATCTTATATAGCTTACATATCAGTTTTATTTTCATATTTATGTGAGAATGTGTTTGTTTAATGTTGTTGTTGCTTTAGATGTTTAAAAAATGAAAAAAAAATAAACATTTTGTACTTTAAGTTTGTCAATATATATTTTTCTTGATATCGTTGATAAGTTATATACAAACCCTCAACAATATATTCATCAGAATGATATTTGTAGCATTTATTTTTATTTTTGGCAAAGCACTGAAGATACAAAAAGATAGTCATGCAGTCAAGCATAGGTTCATTGTAGTAGTTGAGAGTTTTAGATCTATTTTGGTGAGCCGACCATTGGAATACCCAAGGTGGTTTATAGATCATCAACATCCATTCTCGTTATTTCAATGATTTGTCATGCACGAGCCTTTACCACTAAGCATGATAGAAAATCCCGTGAGGTATTGCATACTTGGTGTATCATGTGCACAACACAGATCTATGCAGAGAATCCTATAAAAGACATCAAACCATAAGATTTAGGATTGTTCAAACAAGTCACAAACCCTTTGGAAAGTCGTTAATCCAAACAAACTACAATCCTGATTAGGAATGTCATCAACTATTATTCAAACCTATGTATTTCACAATTCAAAGTTATATATAATTGATGAACGATGAACCAAAGTTTGGTTCATAAAAAGACTAGTACACTTTCAAGTTTCTTTCGTTGTCAATGGAACTCTAGCAAATGGATATGGTGGGTAACAAGTGCAAAAGAGGAGGGGCCAATAGGAATTCAACTAGTTCAGGCTCAAAAGAAAACCCCTACCTATTTGGGATGAATATATACATAAATGGTTGATTTCTTGGTGAATTGTACTACTTTCATTGTATGTTTTATATTATAGCCATTGTACATAATAGCTATCATCTGCCCAAGGCATGTTGTCAACGAGGAAGCCATAGGTCATAAGTCCAAATCCGGTCAAGTTCCTTGGGGTTACCAACTGCTATTGATGTTGGTGGTTTAGCCACCCTCCATCCAAACATTCCAAGGAAAAGGGAGGATCTCGCAAGGTTTTCCCTAAAAAAAATTCCCTTTGACTCACATAATTGTATCTAATATAGAACCCTGAGAATTTTGTACTCTAATGATAACATCAACAATATAAGAATTGAACTCAATAAGGGAGGGTAGGTTGGCTTTTAATCAACAAAAAATAGAAAGTAGAAAAATATTTGCTTTTCAAAAAGAGGAAAGTAGTAGGAAAAAATTTAGTATTCAAAAAGGCAAGAAGAAATCTCTATTATTAAAGGCCTTCACAATTGTAATTCATCTTTGACCCAGAACAAATACATCTCACCCTATTAATGCTTTGATAAGCATTGTGTGCCTGCTTAAACATAAATGATAATGGATAGCAGGATATTGGTTGTGATACCCCAATTAAGGATAACTGCTTTACATCATTGACATATGATCCGTCAAGAAGAAGCATAAAATCACAAGTAACTTCAAGTGATGGAGTCTCATCGAAACAACATTTGTAGTTGGAAAATGGGTGTATGTCAATGAACCACCACTGATATGAGAGCATTCAAGGTATCAGAAAAGAAAAATATTGCATTTTCTCAGCAATTTTTGTTAAGAAAAGTTTTTGTGGGCCAACAGTGTTGGGGAGAAAGGCTTCCACATAGTTAGTTGTGGTGTGTGTTGCACACCAAAAGTCTAAGGAAGGCTTAGTATTGTCAGGACTCACACTTGGGCTCATACATTATGTGTCAAATGTGTCGCTTAAGCCATGGAGAGAAAGGAGCCTTGAAATTTTCTATTAAGAAAAAACAACCAGTAAGGTGCTCCTTTGGGAAAGAAATCCCGACAAGGCCTCTCTCTTCAAACATTTGTCACTACCCATGTTGTGGTAAAAAATTAAAGGAATATTTTTAGTGCAAGGCATTTGGAACGCGTTTAGGAAGCTATCAATCCTTTCCTTACCTCGATAAATCTCTCACTAAGGATTGGCTTATCTTTCAATGAGTATTGCATTCAGTGGTCTCCTCTCCTAGAGAATGATGATGAGTCATTGATATAAAGCCCTTGATTATTGCCATGTTAGCTATTTAAAAAGGGTATCATCATGATTCCCAAGTTCCCAACCAATACCATGTTCAACAATCATCTAAGGGATTGGCTCTCCTGCCCTAAGCTTAAGACAAAGTTCGAGCTCACAAACCTTGACAAGTTCATTTTGGACAGAATTTGGGGATGCTACTAAGATGATCTTTTTCTCCATATGTGATAGCAAACTCCCCATTCTCGATGGCATGAATGGAAGTGGGGAAAGTCTAAAGACTTCACCAAATACAAGCACGCGGATGGCTACAAGGTGACTTTATTCTAAGCAATTCTTGATAATCATATAAATAAAATACGGCACCTCAAATACAAGCAAAAGACTTAGCCTTTTCCACTGTGAAACTAGGGGAAGCCAACGTTAGAACCGAAGAAATATTTATTTATATGGTTTTTAGTCATGGGAGGTATCCCTATAGATAGGAAGCTTACTTACCTGGGTGTTCAAAACCCTGTTGCCCTCAATTTGGGCATGTTGAGACCCTTAAGCATCACTTTTGCCGAGTCTTCGTGTATCCAATATCTCCCGGCCTTCATCTTATGGAAAGTAACCCAGTTAGGATATTGTCTACCTTGTGCCTTAAAATATCAGTCCACTTTGATGCTTGTTCGTGTTAGGATATTGTCCTTTCTATAGAATAAACACAATGATGTTGTATTCGATAAGTATGAATTATCTTGTATCGTCTCATGGTCTAATATTTCACCAATATATACAAGCTTGTCCTTGCAAATCATTGTGTAGGTACAGAAAATACATATGCAAATGAATGGCCTGTACCAGTTGCTCGATTTCTAGGGTGGGGTTCCTTACAATATGAGAAGGGAGCGCACCTCACCACAAAACTGATATATTGGTTAGATAAATATGGGAGAACAGGCATAATTGGCCTCCCACCTGACTTACCAAAATGCAAAAAATATGAAGTTGGCTCTGTCCATCTTTGAAACAACCAAGCCCCCCAAACCTAACGATCATGGTTGGGATCCAATTGTGGTTGAGAAAGAGACCATTGCTACAAGGTGGGGACCATCCCTAGATGATAGGGATGAGCCTCCACCAGACATTGCACTATTGCTTGTTGTTGCTTGATTATGTGTTTAAGCTCGAGCCTTGGGCCCTTTATTTACTTGGATTTTTTGTTTTTCTGCTTTGGTGTGTGTAGTGATTGTATCTACTGGGTGTTTTGGCAACTAGCGAGCCCAATCTTGATTTTTGATAAGTTTTGAACTCAATTAGTGCTTGTAACAACTGCATGTTAACCTGATTTTTTTTGGTATAAAAGCGATGTACATATTATTTATTAAGACGTCGAAGCAAGTTTTTATGACAAGATATTTTGTTAAGAAATGATGGAACAACATGCATCTTCCTAAACCAAACTTCCAATATAAGTGCATTAAATAGATTTGGATTAATTAGAACTGAAAATAATGACAACTTACAAAATCACCGAGAAGACCATATCAAACTATTAACATACTTGCATGTAAGAAATGGTTCACATGAAACTAGTAAAAAAATTAGGTTACTAATAGTGGTACTGGTCAACAGTACTTTCTACATTTGATTGCATGGAGGCAATTTAGGCAAATACTCATAAAAAAAATTATTATATTTTGGTTTACTATGGCATTGCAAACAGATTCTAGTGTTCACAATTAACATATTTGAAAAAAAAATTGTAGGAGATTTTCCTTCAAGTATACAAATCACTTAATTATCTTTTATCAAAGTTTTTGTCCTAACAATGAGCTTGTACATGAAATTCATATTGGGGCCTATGCATATTTATGTAGCTAATCCTTTGAGCAAACTTGTCCTTATGAATTGTCCCTGATGATTCATCCAAACATATAGGAACTAACATGTATTTTGTATCCTTGGTGTTCATGATGTCACCCATGAGTTGTAGAAATGAAGTATATTATTGTCATACATCATATGAGCAATCTTGAAAAAGAAACTTAAGATCAAGAGTAAAAAATAAATAAAAAGATGCTTACACGACAAGATGTTGATTCTTCCCATAAAAAAATAACATAGCCGTGGTTTGAATACAAAAAGTATTCAATGGGATTTTAGGAAATGGTTATCACAAATTATGGACTTGGATTCTAAAAGGAATAAGTGTTCAAACGTTGTAAACGAGAGGTGAAACTTCGAAGAGATAGGAATATTTACAAATTTTAGTCTCTACAAGGAGGAATCCTGTCTCTCTAAGAAAGGACCCTAACTCTATCAGGGATAAATCTTCATTTAGTAAAAGAAATTCCGCACCTATAGATGCTAGATAACTTTTTTTCTTCTCAACTGAATACGAATATTGCTAAATGAGAGTGGACTTCAGAAGCTATCTTCTCGAAGCAATTTTATTGTGCTTGCATCATGCCCATCTCTTTTTGTGAATAGGAATATTTACAAATTGTAGTCTCTACAAGGAGGGATCCTGTCTCTCTAAGAAAGGATCCTAACTCTATCAGGGATAAATCTTCATTTAGTAAAAGAAATTCAGCACCTATAGATGCTAGATAACAAATTGTTCATCTCAACTGAATACGAATATTGCTAAATGAGAGTGGACTTCAGAAGCTATCTCCTCGAAGCAATTTTATTGTGCTTGTATCATGCCCATCTCTTTTTGTGAACTTGAGACCATGATATTAAATACCATGACAATCTCTTTCCTTCCTCGTTAGCAATACAGTTGTCAATCGAACTATGCTCTTCTCCTACCGAAAGATATCTATAAGCAAGCATTAAAATACAGCCAAATCCTTCAATTCACATGAACTATTGGATTGTTTCCATGGAATTTATATCCAAATCTTGTACAACTGCTTCTACCTGATCTCAAATTTATTTATTTCAACCATACATTCTTTTTTTTAACCAAAACTGGGAAAAATTGTATTATAAAAGGCTGCAGCTAAGTTGAACAATAAGGACTACATAGAGACAGCTGCCATACTTTCTCCAACAAGCTAGGCAGACAAAATATGTCAAAAACAAATATTTACATAAATCCACAATTATAGCCTTCCAAAATTTCCTGTAGGTATAGATTCTTAAGAAGATATCTAAAATTCTTATTGATTTACAAAACATAAAGACTAATGAAAAACATAGTGGTTGTTGGCTTCATCTTGTCCAATGTTGGAGAGATGAGAGTCCTAGTTTCCCAAATCCATATCTTCCATTATTTGATGGACAGTATCTTACTCCTTCAGACCTTCTTGGACAAAATTCACTAACACCCTGTGGTTGGAGGCAGCAAAGTGAGATCCTTTGCTGAGGTTACTGGCCATATTCCTCAGCATGGAGCATTCTGCCTCCAAAAAATTATTTGTTTCTTGTGTTGAACCATGGTATTCATGATCATTGCATTATAGGACGTACATTGGTGCTCATTTTTGTGGACTTTAGTGGTCACTGAAAAGAGTGAAGTTCTGTTGTTGTTGATGGATTCTTCGTTCCTTCTGAGTATCCTACGGAATTCCTGAGCCTCGATATAGTCCATGAATGAGAGGTGGAATCCACACAAAGAAAAACCACTCTGCCAGTCCCACTCAAAAGACTGGGTTTGTCTGATAGACAAATGATGCCACTCAGAGAAAATTGGCCAAAGCAGGGGAAACCAGAGACAAACATTGATTCTAGGGTGAAAATGTGTCCAACCCAATGTGCCAAACACCATTTACAACCAGCAGGGGGACTAGAACGCCAATTATCCATAGTTCGAGGACACTAGAACCCAAAGCTCCAAAATAACAATCACCAAGAAGTAACCAAGATTTCGTAATAACCATAAAACCAGATACCATACAAATTTCAAATTGATAGAGCAAAGAGATGACAAGATACTGAGCATCCACTAATTTTTTTTCACCATACAAAGGCTCCAATACATAAACCAGACACAGAGGGAAGTCCTTACCAGAAAGAAATTCCAGCCCGAAGCAGTCCTCCACCATGCAATGTTGCACAATCCTTCCGTGCAATACTCCAATATCCCACCTATGCCTTGATGAAATACACAAGATGCTTCAAGATGCCAGCCGGGAGTTGATTCTTGCATGTGCGAAGTATGGGGGCAAGTCCTTTCATATTTCAAATGCCTCACTTAAATTCATATGACGGTAGAGGTGTCGTGACATATGTTGTTTGATAATGTTGCAGAGTGTCTCCATAACCATTAGCGTACAAGGATTAAGGTATGGCTTGGTAAAGCATGCCCCCATGTCTCCAAAGAACCCCAATGTTAAACTCGGTTGCTTCATTAACTAGAGAGTTAACCTGTCAATTGTATTCTCTAAAGACCTAGAAGAAAGAGACCTTTTGAAATTTGCAAACCTCCTTTTGGATCCATGCTATTAGGAATGCTAACTTGCTATCAGTAGGAGTCTTCTTTGAGGTCATCAAGTTGATGATCATACTTGAGCCATTAATAGCAATCAAAGTCTTTACTCTAGCTTCATTTACTGAAAAAAGACCTTGGAGGAGTGCATATGCCTCAGCTTGATTATTTGTGGAATTTCGTAGAACAAAGGTTATTTCTAAATGTCCCTCATGAAAAAAATAATCCCCCTGCACTCGCCACCCCTGTTTTCAGCCATACATTCTTACAATTATTCTCCATCTCAATTATCTTGGCATCGTCAATGGAAGACACTCTCCATGAAACATCATTTGATTCAACTTTATGCACTTCCCTTCTCTCGATAAAGAAGACTACCCAATTTTAATCTACTGTTTAAATTTTGATACTGATGGATACTATTGTAATAGTACCTCAAAAAAGAGCTTAAGAATATACAACAGTTGGTGCCAATAAGATGATGAAACATCTAACTAAAAGGACTCCTTCGTGCTCTGGTATTGCTCTACTTTTGCTTTGAAATGTTGGAGCTGCTCATTCAGTAATATACAGGTTGTTGATGATAAAACATGTTTCTCATCCTTTCCAGTTTCTTGTCAAAGAACACAAATAGAATTAGTCCAGGAGGAATGCTAAAAAAAAACTCATACTCAACACAAATCTGGAAAAATTTATGGGTCCCAGTAGCCGAAGCCTTATCAGTGTCCAAATAAAATCTATGTTAAACTGCATAAGTTGTTATGATGAATGTAATATCTAGTTTCCTTTAACCTAGTTTGGTGTCAAGTGGACATTAATATAGATTTCAATTTCTAGCTGCTTCAAAATTTTCATGTTTTCTTCATATGCCTCTTGTAGCCCTGATCTGCTTGCTTCTAATATCTGTGAAATAGGAAGTACTAATCACATACAATATGGACCACAGGCATCACTTGTTATTTATATAGAAAGGAATTTTCTATAATTTTCCAAATATTATAAAAACAAAAAAATGTATTATCTTAGTAGGTTCAAATTCTACTGAGCTTCGTGGGTTAGCTCGAGTGGTCGAGTGCTGTGAACTACTGGCAGGAGGTCATGGAGGTCACTGGCTGCCTCTGTGAATATTGTGGGTCTCACTCGATGTCCCCACCGAGTTAGGTTGCCAAAACTGCAACTGCCTGGTTTACCCTGAGTATTGTCCTTGGAATGAGGAGAAGTGCCTGATGTGTTTCCCTGGAATGTACATTTCATCAACACAAAAAGAATTCAAACTCTACTTGCATAGCACATAGCTCCCTAACATTATCCCTGATTCTCTCTCATGTAAATTTTACTTCTACACTTAACGTTGGTAGAGATGGCTCCAAAAGCTGCATACCTCTATATTTTCAAGTTCACGAGGTTGTACCTGTTTTCTTAAAGCTCTTCCATTGCCTCTTTCAGATCACCTTGATTGTGATACAAAATCATAATTGTATTCAGCGATTGATTCTCATCTGTTTTGGAAAATTTCTACAACTAGTAGTCGTGTTCTAATCCAAACATAATGGCTCTTTCCAGCCACCATGTGAAACATCTATAAACCTAATTAATCATATCAACTATTTAAAGATCATACTTGGGTCCATAACATTAAGAAATAAAATATATTTTCAAAATATTTAAGAATAGAATTAGGGATACCTTATTGTTGTCAATTGCTTTACAGCAGAGTGGTCCCTTGCATGGTGTTTCAAGTGAAGTGCGTCCATTGCCTGACATAATTCTTTGACTTCTTATCTTAATCCAGCATCAACTTTCCACAGTTATTTGTTGGCCTCTTCCACGTACACACCAAATCAAATCAAAATGAAGAATAAGAGTCAGGGTCCCGCTTTCCATGAGAAGAAAAAATATGTCAGGCTTGTGTTTCATTGTAAATTGAGTTTCAACACCTACTAGTGTTGAACGTCCTGCACATACAGTGCAATCCAAGAAAAGTTTAGCATAATATACAGAAATAAACCAAACATAATTATACAGAAACTTTTCATCTGAAAAACTCAATATTAGCATGAAGAACTAATATTTATCGGGTGCTATTAATGTACTCGTGGAAGTTCGAGTCTCCTGGCAACATGGTTGCCCCTTCTGAGCACTTGTGATTGTGTCAATGCTAGTGCCGGTGTTTGCAGTTGGGGTTCTAAGTCATTTTTGCTTGTGCTAATGATAGTGCCAGTGTTGCAGTTTGAATTATGAGTCATTTGTGCTTTGCTGATGATAGAGCTAGTTTTCGCAATTGGGATTAGATACAAATCCCTGGTAATCACTTGTGCTTGTGCTAATGCTAGTGCTTGTGCTAATGCTAGTGCTGGTGTTTGCAGTTGGGGTAAGGTACAAGTCCCTGGTGACTTTAGCAACAGAAGTTCCACAAAATGAGAATTGAACGTTGTAATTAAATTAGACTAGTATAATCGATGCACTCATTTTATTTGCACTCACCCATAGCTAGTACAATTTCTTGGATCTCTAGATCAGCATCAGTTCTCATGTTTTGCACAGTCCTTGCATTCATCTTCAAATACCATAATTGTTTATTTGCTGTGGAAAAACCTAATAGTAGAAGATATTTAAGAAACGCCCATAAGACAGAGATCATATAGACGAACAAAAAAGAATCCAACCCATGGGATTTCTTAAAACCAATAAGTACACACCGTTCACTTAACCAGATCTTTCAGTGGCTCTAGTTACTTCCCACGGTAATTTCGTGTCCAGATCTTTGCCTTTCATCCTGTTTCTTTAAAACATTGATCAAATATTACACTATATCCTCAGCTTGCTCGTTCAAATTAAACCCTTTTTCCTGTTTTTCGCCTTCATTTTCCAATTTTACTTTATATACTGGTTTCCTTATATTCTCATTTGCGAATGAGAAGATTAGGTTCATGTGTTAACATTGTTTAAGAGCATTGCTGAAATGTACAGTTCTTAGGAATGAAGACATGGTTGCATGTTTTTTAGGGATGAGCGTGATGTTTAAAGATAATTATTCATTTAAATTAAATTAGTTTTTCAAAAAAATTAATCTAAATAAATTTATATTTTAGACAAATTAAAAAACATTTAAATCAAAATCAAATGTTATGATATTTAAATTTAAAAATATTTTAGAAATTTTAAATATAATATTACTTTTATCAATTTTTACGATCTAAATTTAATTAAAAATTAAAAATAAACTCCCAAAATCAAGACCTATCTTCCTTAACATGTAATTTTGCTTCTCATTATTACATGATGTCACATTATCTTAAATTCACTAGTCCATATTTTATGTTAATTATTTAGATTTATTATTATTTTGTACATACACTAGATATTCCTTTACATATAATTTTGCTTCTCATTATTACATGATGTCACATTATCTTAAATTCACTAGTTCATATTATTATGTTAATTATTTAGATTTATTATTATTTTGTACATACAACTTGTGGTACATATTATTATGTTATTTATTTAGATTTATTATTATTTTGTACATATAATTTGTGTTATAAAAATTGATGATGTTAACTTGGTGGGACATTTTGGTCTTGGTTTGAAATTTTTTATTAAGAAACATTGTTTTATGTGGGTTTCTTTAAATTAAAGTTTACATGGCAACAATACACTTGTGCCTTTTAATATCAATGTTGAAAAGTTAAGAAAGTTTGAAAGAGGCACCAAGAGATTAGTCAAAACTCATTTAGGATATGCTAGAACATCTATTTAGAATATGCAATTGATACTAAAATGAAATAAAACAGCATTGTATTTTTAATAACAATATGATAAATAATGGAGAACTATTGTCATTTGATACAAAAATATTTCAATGCATTGCTCATGTATATGTATGAAGCTAAAAGTTAAAATCCAAATAAACTAATTTATGTGCAAATAATTTAAAAAGTAAAGATTAGATAGGTGAACATTTCAATATTTTCTCAAATATTCTTAAAGATTTACAATTTGTAAAAAATGTTCTTTAATATTTTTGAATGAATAGGTTGCAAAACTTAAATGCCAAAGATGTGATATTTGTAAAATTTAAACATTACTTTATCTTGTAAATATGTGTATTTGTCATAATGAAATGTAAAAAGTGAAGATTTTATTTTGTTCTTTAAGACATATATCCTCTTCTATATATACATGTACATTTTCAATAGGATAACAAGTGCAATCCTATTGAACTTTCAACCCATAAATTAACAATGAACTACACACTATAAGAATGGCCTTATGCTTGTTAAACCATGTCACTTGGCCTCTGGAGAAACCCTTATTTATCTTGGATATTAAATTGTTTGATAGTGATAATATAACTAACTACATATCATAAACCAATGTTGAGTAAGGTGGTAGGCTGACTCTTTCATAGTTACATGTGTTTAAGTTTTTATAAGTTGACTTTCAACTTTATAAATCTTTTAAATTAAATTAAAAGAAACTAAGCTTCTATAAGCATTTGAGTCTTTATTGACTAACATTTAGTGTTTTGAAAGAAGTTTTATTAACATGGAGGCCAAGTTGAGGCCACATCTCCTAAGATTAAAATTATTCTCCACATTAAAATGTTAAATTAGATTGTGAAAATAACATTAGACAAATTGTAAGTAAAACTTTGATGTTTTCCAAAATTCCTTGCAAGAACCTTATTTCATTAATGACAAATCTATAACCTATTGTATTTATGACAAATTTATCTTGAAACTATTTTATTCCGAAGTTACACTAGGTCAAGCACTAAGTGACTATTCCAACCAATTTTAAACCAAATGCCTTCAAATTTATTCAACATTTGCAAAAATTTATATAAAATTGTTTCAAATAGTCAACAAGAAATATGAATTAAACAATTGAGTTCAAAATTACACAGCACTAAGTGAATATGAATTAAACAATTGAGTTACAAAGGTACACCTAGTCAATCACTAAGTGACTATTCCAACCAACTTTAAACCAAATGCTTTCAAATTTATATGAAACACTTACCCAAATTTATATGAAATTGTTTCAAATAGTCAGCAACGGATATGAATTAAACAATTGTGATTCGACTCGAGAAAATCTTATTCTTTTTTTACTTTTTCTTTTTAAATGGCAATACAAGTAGTAATTTGGTTTCCACATAAAATAACAAATAAAATAAATCTAGACATAAGCTAAACCATGGCTGGTAAAAAATTAAGCTCGTGTATGGTAGACTGGAGTTGTTATATGTCCCACATGGATATAATAAAATATTATATAATTTTGAGTAATAATAATTTTTAATTAAAAAAATGTTTCAATTTTTTATGAAGGGAGTTGTGGAATAAAATCTCTTATCTAATTAAAAAAAATTGAAAATTGAAATAAAATATTAATTAGTAAAAGTAAAATAAATATTATAGATAATAAAATGGAGTCATTGCTATCTGTCCCATATGAATATGAATATAGTAAAATGTCATATAGAATGTTAAGTTTGGATAGTTTTTAACTCATATTTGTAATTTAACAAAAATCTTCATTTTTTTAATTGTAAGTCCTTATTCAATAAAACTATTTCTGATTTAAAATATTGGAAATTGAAATTAAATATTAATTGATAAAAGTGAAAAAATTATAATTAAATTTGAAATTATAATTTTATTATTGAAATTATGCATTAAATAAGTCAATTAATTTAGTTTTTTTTGTGTAAATAAAAGATTGTTATTATCTTAAAAATATGGAAACCATACATAAGTTGGAGGACCTGGCGTCTGGCCTATCAAAATTGGAAACCAAACCCAGACCCAAGTCTAAATTAAAAATGTTTAAGACTATTCTAGTTGTTGAAACTGAAATATTCAAGTAATCATAGATATTACAAAAATGGCTTGAAAGCCTATAGAATCTATTGTCTACCATAACAGGAAAAAAAAAAGTAAAAGTAGAAATAAGAAGAACTTCATACACCAGAAGCGTTATTGCTCCCATCGCCAGAAGGAGGTTGTTGCCAAGCTGGAGTGATGATGAAGGGTTGACAACAAGTGGGGCAACATCAGTTGACAAGCTCGCCTGAAAGAGAATTGAAGAGTGCATCCAACCTATGACTGAGGACTTCTTGTCGAAAAAGTTGATCAACGATATCTCGATGCATATCAAAGATTAGTTGTAGTTGGTCCACTAAGAAGCCACGCAGGAGAGCCGCTTCAGAATGTGCGAGCTCTTCTGGTGCAATCATGGTATCCTGAAATGTTGCAAAGGGAGCTACTTCTTCAATGCCCATTGGAGCCACCTCCTCTATAACAGCGCAACTCCATTTCTCTTCTGACGACTAAACTAGAAGATCGTCGCCATTCAGAGTTGTAGTGACATGAAAACTCTGAATATCCACAGGAGGCACCACAGAGGGCCCAACAGTAACCTAGTGTGAAGCTGAGGGAAATTCCTCCTCAACAAGAACTGGACCCCATGCGTCTTCTTCCTGAACATGTACAATGGGAGGTAATCCAACAAAGGGTGAAGCAGGAGAAGGTGAACGAGGGGCGAGTTGGACAATCATGAAGGGGCAAGCAAGAAAACGGCGATTAGCAAGGTAACGGTGGTACTCTTAACCATGCTTGGGTCTACCACGCTCCCTAGGCATGGTGGCGAAGAGGAATCCTAAGAGCCAGAGAGAGGGGAAAAGTCAAACCAAGAGCCAAGTACACCATAGCGACACCAGGGAAGGAGCAAGACCAACGAACAGGGCCAGAAAATGATACAGAAAAGAAACCACATACAAGTGCGAGGAGATAATACCTATATGAGCCATTAAGGTGGCCATTAAACCTGAGTTGACATCGATCACCTCCATGATACCTTCTCGAATGAAATTCATCACCAGTGCGAACCAAAACATTAAATTTCCCATGAAGCCAAGACTTGCACTAAAGAGCATTGTGTTATGAGAGGAATATGAGGATGGAGGCGACAATCTGCATCATGCTAATTTATCGCATGGTGTACAAGTGGCACCCATCTAGGGAATTTAGTTACATTAACTAAAAAAAGACAAATCTCATGTTATTTTGGTATTTATATTAATAAATTGATGAATGTTTAGAAGATGAGGGATACATTAGTATTATCATGGTAGGACCCATTGTCATCCATCTCTTATATGTTGATGATAGTGTTCTCCTTGCAAAAATTATTAAAGATATTTGTAAGTAATTCAAAGTTCTCTAACAATTACGAAACAATTATGAACTTACCATCAATATGGATAAAAATAAACTTATAATAATTAAATATAAGAAAATAAATTATCCTCATAATGATAACACATTTGACTAGGTGCACCTTTACAAGTATTTGAGTAAATGATTGGCACTTGGAAAACTTATTAAGATTTCAAAAACAAATGCATAAACACTAAACTTGGATTGGGATAAGAAAGAATTCATGTTCAACACTTGGGTTATCCTAATTATCTTTTATCACTATAAAATTTGAGCTTGTAGCATCCCTGATTTGGAATAAAATTGTGCAAATCCTAAAATGTTTTATAACTTCTAATTTTAAATTAATTTCAACACTCCTTACCTTATTCTCTTGAATGAAGTTGGATGTACTTTAGTGTAATGTAAAACCCTAAATTGATATTTAGATTATGACCATAAATTGCTTAAGTTGGGTAAAAATATAGGCTTTATGTTATTAGTTCTAATATGAGTAGTAACTACCATAGGTCTAAAGATGTTGGGTTGGGATTCTAAGGCTTAGCTTAATTATTGGAACATAAAAGAAGACAATCAAATTATTATTATCAATATCAATAAATCTTACATGACTATGAAGTTTAATGTAACATCCCGCTCTAGCGCGCACTGAGTGAACTTATTCTTGAGGACACTTGCTTGCAAGTGATCTGGGTTATTATATCTATTGGTCGTTTTGATTATGGTTGTGAGATATTATGGATTTGATGATATGTTATTTGGTTGTATTTACATAGACGTGTTATTGAATGGGTTCTCCTAAGTGTGCAGGACTTTGGACCTCGATGATGCAGAGGCATCGATGAAACCCCTTAGACTCTGGATCGAGTCAGCGAGTGGACTGTTGGGTTTGAATGTTGTTGATGTGACATATGTACATATGATTAGATGTTATGATGATTGATTATTATTGCTGACATGATTCGTTGATGGATGAGGTTGACGATAACTTGCTGACTAGACTCACATATGGAGTAGAGGGGTTACGCACAACAACCAAAGACATTGAGGGAGAGGTGTGGCAGTAGCAGCAGCCCTGCCACAACCTACTAGCACTCCCGTCGTGGCTCGAACTGTAAGTTAACGATTACCTAGTTCAAGAAGACCCAAGATGTCGTGAGGACAGACTATGACAGTCGCTCACGATGATTCTAAGGAGCACGCAATAAGGTAGAGATCTTATTCCTTAGAGGCCCCTAGTCTCCCACAAGATCACCTGGTGGAATATTGACTCCATAGGTTTGACGTCTACCAAATTCAATCAAGAAGAGAGTGGCACCCTTGGAGCACGTAGTGCGTCTTGAAGGGCACGTCGCGCAAAGAAAACAGAAAGAGGCGAGTGGCACCCTTGGATCATGTAGTGCGTCTTGAAGGGCACATCACACAAACAAAACAAAAAGAGGCGAGTGACACCCTTGGGGCACGTAGTGCATCCTGAAGGGCACGTCGCAATTTTAACTGGTAAATGAATAAACCTAGCGCCTAGAAAATTATGCCTCCTTAGAACCTAGACGGCCTTAAAATGAATGATGTGATAAGTAAGGTTTAAAAACATTTTTTCCTAATAAAAAATGTCATCCACCTAGTGAAATTAAAACCTAGGTCTAAGTAGAACATGTGGTCAAAAAACATAATAATAAATAAACATGTAACAAGAAGGGGGGTAAGAAGTTCAAACTTATTTATTAAAGTCAAAATTATAATGGAGGATTAAATTTTAAATATGGGTAATGGTTGTTTTTATTTACATTTGCTAATTTAATTTTTAGTTAAAAAAAAAGAGGGTAAATGGTTGTTTTTATCTACACTTGCTAAATTAATTTTTAATTAAAAAGGAAAAAGGGTAAATAGTTGTTTTATCTACACTTGTTAAATTGTTTTTTTTAGTTAAAAAATAAAAAGGGGGAAACTTAGAAGAAATACGAAACTTAAAGAAAATGGGAAACGTAAAGAAAAAGTTGAATGTCCAACTTAGTAAGGAATCTTGCCTTTGGAACTTTCTAATTATGAACTCAACTAGGAATTAAGGAAGGTGTAAGTCATTTAAGAAATGTAAGGGGATTTTGGGACACCGATGAACGTTTTTAGGAATGTTCTTAGGTGGATGAGGAAAATAGGAACATTTAATTAATTGATAAAATTGATTTTCTGGGACAACTAGGGGATCAGACGACATGTGTACGAGGGAGGTTTTTCAAAATTAACTAAATGAAAAGAGAATTTAATGAGAATTTGAAAAACTAATTACTTGAAAACTCTATAAAAGAGATGGCGGAGGAGGAGTATGGACACATTTGGCTTGCGTAACGTTACGCTGCTAAAATTTTATCTTGACTGAACTTTCTCTTGTGGGAGTTGGGATACCCAGTTCGTGTAACGAGTGGTAGCTCGACCTTGCGAGGCAAGTTGGGTACTAGCATTCTTTGGTATTGTGTGTGTGACCCCTTTGCGGCTCGGGGGGCTCAAAGAGAAGAAGAGTACCCCTAGCATTGGCTGAGAGGTACCGGTGAAGTCACATCGGTCGACAAACGGAAGCTGGACGGAGCGCGCAGGGTACAACAACTTTGGAGCTTTCGCATTTGGCCAAGGTACGCATGTGTATATTTGTATTGAATGGTAGTTTAAATATTGTTCTTGCACCTTCAGTAATGTTCTTCTACCGTGTTAAAGTTTATGTTTAATCAACGTAACACTATCCAAAGATTTCATTTTATCTTTCAGCAATTTGTCTTGTTGAACCCAACGTTTTATGATCAAAGAACTTAAAGTCATCCCAGCCTTATGCTCATTGTATTTTGAATTGATTTCCCATGGTAAACCCAAACTCTGATTACAATGATTTCTCTGTGTTTGTTTTTATTGATTTAATACGAAGAAAAATAGATTTTTTATCTTCAGTCCCTTATCCTTTAAGTTATTAGTCTGTGCCTGAACAGTCGGCCAAGAGCTTAATCGACTGTCTTCATTCCAATGTTTAAGACTAAGATTCAAATGTCTTTCTTTCATGTGCATGGATAATAAGTAAAGGATAAATTTTGGCCCAGCTATATATCCCTTACTTATCTCTGTGTTTTTTTCTTATGATTAATCTCTGATCTCTGCGTTTTTCTTTTATGCATAATCCCTGTGTCCTTCCCAGAATTTTATCTCTGCGTTTTCACTGATTCAATGTTGAATGTTTAATCTTGC
>ML804131.1:113916-149271 GCA_009831015.1 Picea engelmannii
ACCATGCTCATTTAATTCATCATACCAACCATCAATCAAAGTCAAATAAGGTATTTAATGCTTCTAGATATTTTGTATGCAATATAATTTACATAATCAATAAACATTCAATTAAATAGTTAATAATCTACTTTAATAATTAACACATTAATTAATTGTACTAGTGTATATGTGTAGGGTATGTTTGCGTAGCTAGCAGACACATATCTCATGCATGTACTAATGATAAACAACCATTGCCTCTAGTGCATAGTTTCTATATGATCACACCAAGACATGTAGGACAACAAATCAAGTAATGCATCATTTAATAATATTAACGAACAACATTACACCAATTCATCAATAACTCATTATGACACTTAAAATATCAATAGGAAATCAAAAGAGGGTTTTAAACATGATAGGAACCAAGTGAGTAAACACTAGTGGCATCTATAATCCCTAATCAATATTCTCAACTAACATCGAGGTATCCTTCTTTCCTAACCTACTTCCATCTTCCATCCTATCCTTTCCTCTATTGGACTAATCTAGAGCGTCAACTATATTTACCTAACTCCAGATAGAACCCATAAGTGGAAGTGTCATACATATCGACCAAGCTTCCCCAACAGGGAACTAGCAGTCACCATCACATGTGTAGGGGATCGTGACTTCACACATCCCTCCCACGACTCTAGGTTTCGGAGGATACACGATGGGGAATACCTCCACCCCTCTTAATAAAACTAGAGTCAACACCCTATATTAAATCATACTGTGCAACTACTATTATTACAATCACGTCATCGAACAATCACTCTGGGCAAGTTGTGTGTTCTGTCAAAACCACACTTACCACAGATCATAGCAATATTTGAAATCATAAGAAAAACTTATAGTATACATTATCTTACCGATGTATGCGACATCCAGGTTACCTCAACAATATAGTCATTTAGATCGTACATAGTTCATCAATCTGTAGGTTAGCTCACTAATTCTCATATCCATGCATATATGTAACAATTTCATGAGAATCCATATTGTATTGACATTACAACGTAGTTTTGAACTGGTATCCACGTACTTAAACTAAATCACATAACTATCAATAAAATGAACATATAATAGTAATTATTCATGGTATGTAGGTCCACATGTCCATAGACTAAAGTGCTAATGTTTAATAGTCTTCTACATATAATAAACAAATGAAATAAAATTCAGTCATAATGTCATTAGGATACTTAGGTTTAAATGGGGCATTACATACACCCACCCTTCGGGAAACTTCTTCCCGAAGTTATGGTCAAAATAAGTGATGGATGATCTCGACTTATGGTCTCTATGTTTTCCCAGGTCACAAATCCTAGGCTATACATGTCCCATTGGACCTTAACCTGGTCCACCAAACGATGTCTGAGCCGTTAGACCCTACAATCCAATATGCTTAATGGTTTGACAATAATGGTTCCCACGTTTGAGACTTGTAGTTCCTTCCAATTTAGTTTAGGGGATTCATCAACAATATAATGTTGTAATATAGATACATGAAAAATGTCATGTGTTTTATGCAAGTGGGATGGTAGTATAAGACGATAGGCAACTAGTCTATTTTTTTTTTTTGAATTTTAATGGTCCTATAAATTGCGGTGAAAAATTTATTCACTTTCCAAACTGAATGGTACTCTTATTAGGATTGATGCAACTGAAAACTTGATCTCCTACCTCATAACTTTGGTCAGTTCTATGTGCTCTGACATAACTCTTTTGTTTATCATGTGCTTCCTTTGACCATTGTCTAATATGAATCATCCGCTCCTCCATCTATTGAATTAATTCAAGTCCTACTATCACTCAATCCTCTAACCTTTCCCAAATCAATACTGTCCTACATGGCCTTCCATATAGAGCTTGATAGGGAGGCATCACAATTGAACTATGGTAACTGTTATTGTAAGAAAAATCCACCTAAGGTAGGTATTTCTCCCAATGGGTTTGGTTATCCATAACATACATCCTAAGCATGTCTTCCATAACCTAATTCACTCTTTTAGTTTTCTCATATGTTTTAGGATGATATGTTGTACTCAAGTTCAACTGAGTCCCCAATGCTGACTGCAAACTTGTCCAAAACCTAAATCGAGAGTCTCTATCTGAAATGATCCTTTTGGGTAACCCATGTAGATGAATAACTTCACTTATAAACACTCACGCCACATTAGTGACATGATATGTGTCTTTGGCTGGAATGAAATGTGCACTTTTGTTCAAATTATCAACTATAACAAAAATGACATTGTGCCTTTGCGAAGTGAGTGGAAGTCCCACAAAAAAATCTATGGAAATGACTTCCCATTTGGACACAGGAGCATCTTGCAGTTGTAGGAGACCTGCTAGGTGGTGATGAACAACCTTTAACTATTGACACTCAATACATTTAGCGACAAATTTGACTACATCGCATTTCATGCCTACCCAAAAGAAAATCCTCGTCATGTCTGCATACATTTTCTTCACACCAGGGTGTGCACAATAAAGTGCTCTATGGGATTCTCTGAGGATAGTGTTTCAAATATCTCCTTCCTTGGGAATATACATCCTTCCTTGAAATATTAACAATCCATATTCTTTAAGGACATATCCTTCAAACTTTGGTTCTAATTGTCTTCCATTTTGTAGTGTTGAACTAACCTTCAAATACCAACTATCTCCAAGAAGTTGTCCCAACACTTTCTCCCTCAAATTGACTTTTAAGGAAACTAGAGAGAAGACCCACGACAAAAAGTAGTCTAAGTATTTATAGAATATGTCATTCATGAGGCTCTTGAATATAGCTGGTGCATTGGTCAAGCCGAATTGCACCACTATGAACTCATAATGCCCAAACCAGGTTCATGAGGCAGTCTTAGGGATGTTACATTCCTTAATCCTTAACAAGTGATATCTTGATCACAGATCAATTTTTTTAGAAAACAACTGCTCCTTTCATTTGATCAAAGAGATCATCTGTTTGAGGTATTGGGTACCTATTCTTCACTGTGGCTCGATTCAAATCCCTGTAATCTATGCACAATATTAAGAACCATTCATTTTCTTAACAAATATTACCGATTCTCCCCAAGGTGAAACATTAGGCCTTATAAGTCCCAAGTCTAGGAGTTCCTTCAATTGCATATGAAATTCACAAAGTTTTAGAGCTGTCATCCTATATGGTGCATTGAAATTGGATCCACACTAGGTTTTAACTCTATCATGAAATCAATTTCCCTCTGAGGAAGTAACCCTGGAAAATCATTCAGAAAAACATCCTTGAATTATGAAAAAATTGGGTATTGATCTACATATGGTCCCTTTCCATCACTTACTGACTCTGGGTAAAATCATGAAGGTGGGTAACAGTTTTGTGAGAATCGGGTCTCCAAAATTCGTAGAGAACTTTTTTAGGCCGAACTAATACTTCTTTCAGCCGAAATATATTTTAGCCGAACCTTTGAACGTCAAATCGAATGGTACTGTGACGATGCCCTCGATTTTCATGTACAATTTTAGCTGGAAAGATTTTTTTTCATCCGGTAACATCTTTTCGGCCGAAAGAACTTGTCAGCCGAAATCACATTTCAGTCAAAAGAACATTTCATCCGAAAAAAGGTTTATATATTACCTGCACATCGCGCCTGTCATAGTTTTCCCGAATTGTTGGTTAGTTGATATCGTTTGGTGTTGGTGATAGTGCTAGGTGATATTGTTTGGTGTTGGTGATAGTGCTAGGTGATAGTGTTTGGTGTTGGCGATAGTGTTGCACGTCGTTGCTGTGGGTGGGCGGACATTGGTGCTGTGGGCATTCGTTCCAGATACATTTAGATTAGTAAATTTAAATCGATAGTCTAAAATTGTTAGGTAAAAATTAGATTTTAAATTTATGTTTAGATTGTTGACATGGCTGTATTCGGTCCTATCCATGTACAAGGATAATTGAAACTAGAAACTCTTGAATGATATTGTGCTTATATGTCCCATATAGAATTATTACTCTTCCACATATTGGAAAAATTATATAAAATTTGGATTCCCATCTCCTTGACCCAACAAAGTAGCTCAACTCTTTTTCCTCCACTTTTTTTCTTCCCTTGCCAACAATTCTTTTTTGCATTTTATAACCTTTTTAATGTCAATAAGTCATGTTCAAAGAAGATCCCATTGGAATTGGCCTCTTAAATGTGGCTTATCTGATTTTCTACTACTATAAGAACATCCCGTTGTGAGTTGTTAAAATTTTAAGTTTGACTATTCCATAGTCACCCTTTGGTATAAAAGACTATTTATGTTATAATCTAAGTAATTATTTAACTTATTCATTTGTTTATGTTGCAACATGAGTAATTGTTTGATGTAACAATCGATTGCAAGGAGAAAATTGAAATATTTGTTACCTAAACGTTCATAACTCTGGAGGGAGCTAGTGCAAACAAAATAGTAAAACAATTTCCACTATTAATGAGGTCATTATATTTCCCCATTGGAAATTTTTCGTGAATCTTGGAAGGCATCACATCTTTTGAAATTGTTGGAAAAAAAATCGAGTGGGGGGTAATATGGACCTGTCCATGTACAGGGACATGCCCGAATTCGGGCCCGTCCCTATACACAGACATGGTCAAGTATGTTAAGCATTGCATGCTTGCTGTATTTGTTGCGCATTGCATTGCATGCTTGCTGTTGCACATTGCTTACTACTATACCTCATACTCCAATACTAGCTTATGGAAAACAATACTATAATCATTATACTATATGTGATTAATAGTACGTAATATCTGTAATTATTCTAGCTTCACTAAACAATGATTAGGTCTCATAAGTAGATCCATAATAGCTAAGCATACCCTATCTTCTTTGAACATCATGGGTTTAATTCATAAGATGTGTTATGGATATTGAGTATATTACAAGGAGTGTATTGCTTGTACTATAATTACCTTGGATTGCATTGAGCTTATGTAAAAATGGTGTACATATTAGGTAAAGAGCTATGTGTTATAAACAAGTCCATAGGGTTACAATTAACCTTTTTTATACATAGTTAATGTATGTGTTCTAGCTTATTATGAAAACACTTATTTGATAATCAACTTCATAGTGATTGCAAATTACATATCATAGATTTTAGATTAAATATTTTAGATTTTAGATTTTAGTATTAAATTGTTAGTTAGATTTTAGATTTTAGATTTTATAGTCTTAGAGTATTGATAGGGCTGTATTTGGCCCTATCCATGTACAGGGACAAGCCTGAATTTAGGCATGTCCCTATACATGGACATGGTCGAATATGGTCCTGTCCATGTACAGAGACAAACTCGAATTCAGGTCTTTCCCTGTACATGGACAGGGCCATATTCGGCCCTGTACATGTATAGGGACAAGCCTAAATAAGGCCTTGTCCCTGTACATGGACATGGCAATTTGGTCCTGTCCCTGTACATGGACATGACCAAATATAGCCCTGTCCATGCACAAGGACAAGCTCGGATTCGGGCCTGTCCCTGTACATAGACATGGTCGAATATATTAAGCATTGCATGCTTGTTGTATCTGTCTGCGCATTGCTTAGATAATAAATTTAAATTTTATGATGTAAATGTGTTATGGATATCGAGTACATTACAAGGAGTGTATTGCTTGTACTATAATTACCTTGGATTACATCGAGCTTATGCAAAAATGGTGTACATATTAGGTAAAGAGCTATGTGTTATAAACAGGTCCATAGGGTTACACTTAAATTTTTTTATACAAAGTTAATGTATGTGTTCTAGCTTATTATGACAACACTTATTTGATAATCAGCTTCATAGTGATTGCAACTTACATATCACAGATTTTAGATTTTAGATTTTAGTATTAAATTGTTAGTTATATTTTAGATTTTAGATTTTATAGTCTTAGAGTGTTGACAGGGCCGTATTCAGACCTGTCCATGTATAGAGACATGCCTGAATTTGGGCATGTCCTTGTACATGGACAAGGCTGAATATGGCCCTGTCCATGTATAGGGACATGCCCGAATTTGGGCCTGTCCCTGTACATGAACATGGAAATTCATGCCTATCCCTGTACATGGACAAGGCTGAATATGTTAAGCATTGCATGCTTGTTGTATCTGTCTGCACATTGCTTAGATAATAAATTTAAATTTTATGATTTAAATGTGTTATGAATATAGAATATATTACAAGGAGTGTATTGCTTTTACTATAATTACCTTGGATTACATTGAGCTTATGTAAAAATGGTGTACATATTAGGTAAAGAGCTATGTGTTAAAAACAGGTCCATAGGGTTACAATTAAACTTTTTTATACAGAGTTAAGGTATGTGTTCTATCTTATTACGACAACACTTATTTGATAATCAGCTTCATAGTGATTACAACTTCCATATGACAGATTTTAGATTAAATATTTTAGATTTTAAATTTTAGTATTAAATTGTTAGTTAGATTTTAGATTTTAGATTTTATAATCTTAGAGTGTTGACAGGGCCATATTCGACCCTGTACATGGACATGGTTTGTCCCTGCACATGGATAGGGATGAATATGGCCCTATCCATGTACATGGACATGCCCGAATTTGGGCCTGTCTCTGTACATGGACATGGAAATTCGGTCCTGTCCCTGTACATGGACAGGGCCAAATATAGCCCTGTCCATGTACATGGACAAACCTAGATTCGGGCTTGTCCCTATACATGGACATGGCTGAATATGTTAAGCATTGCATGCTTGCTGTATCTGTCTGCATATTGATTAGATAATAAATTTAAATTTTATGATTTAAATAGTTAGTCTTAGTATTAAATCATAGTCAGAGTGTAGTTTGTTTATATTTTAATCAGTTAAATCTCAAATAGAGTTTTGGTTTTGGCATTAATTTTATATATGTTTATGCACTAATAGAGTATACTGCTATTTTTTATAAAATTCAGTTTAAATTTTAATCAGTTTAATCTAAAATAGAGTTTTGGTTTTGGCATTAATTATATATATGTTTACGCAAGCACATAGTTTATTGTTATTTTTTATAAAATTCAATTTATATGAATGCAATCCTTACCCATATATTTTTAGGAGGTGACATCCATGTACTGTAAACAATAATATTGTTCCATTTTAATATGTTACTTTATCTTCAAAATAAATTTATTTGAATAAAAAATATATAAATGTAATCCTTGCCTATATATTTGGGAGGCTACATCCATGTACAAACCAAACCTGATTTTCCACAATATGAACAGTATAAGATGGAGACAATACCTCCTATAAATTAATAATTTATGAGCACAATAGGATGCAGACACAATGGAGTAAAAACACAGACACAACAACACCTAGACCATATTAGACACAAACAAGTAGAGGTATCATATGCTTATTGGATGGGATGACAGGGCCGAATTCGACCCTGTCCATGTATAAGGACATGCTCGAATTCAGGCCTATCCTTGTAAATGGACATGGATGAATATGGCCCTATCCATGTATAGGGACATGCTCAAATTTGGGCATGTCCCTATACATGGACATGGCCGAATATGGCCCTATCCATGTACAGAGATGGGCCCAAATTTGGGTCTGTCCCAGTACGTTGGTGCTGAGGGTGGGAGGACGTTGGTGCTGTGGGTGTTTAGTTTAGAATAATTTTAAATTTTATGATTTAAATAGTTAATGTTAATATTAAATTGTTAGTGTTACTCATGCAAATGAAAAACAAAAACAAACAAGTAGCCAACTAACCAACCAACGACAACAACAACACCTAGACCATATTAGACACAAACAAGTAGAGGTATCATCTGCTTATCAAATGGGATGACTAGGCCGAATATGGCCCTGTCCATGTACATGGACAAGCTCGAATTTGGGCCTGTCCCTATACATGGATAAGGTCGTATTCGACCCTATCCATGTATAGAGACAACCCTGAATTCAGGCTTGTCCTCGTACATGGACATGGCCATGTTTGGCCCTGCAGGAGGGTGGTCCATGTAATTTTTAGTTTAAAATTGTTATACTGTTATTTTTACTAGTTTAGAAGGTTGACGGGGTCGTATTCGACCCTGTCCATATATACAGACAAGCCCAAATTGCTCTGAGATTCATGATTAAAATTGAGAAAGACTCTGAAGGGGCCTAATGAAATTCAAAATAAGATTTAGAGGGTGCAGTTCCCAACAACTGCTCAAAAGATACAACATAGTTATAGCTTAGTATGTGTTTAGGTAGTTTCTCTCCCTCCCTTGTAACACCATTTTATGGATCCTTCATATAAATATAGTTGCATGCAATTAATGCCTACTAAGTCAACTTAGGGATTATGGTTTACCAAATTGTGTTTTTTCTATGAAATGAATAGTTGTCATAGCACCACATAAGAATGAGTACAAAAACACAGAGAATTTAAACAATAAGGACAATAGTATTGCTAATTAAATGACATCTATATTACTCATTAAATGACAGGCATAACCATACTAAACATTTAGATTAAAGAACAACAGATTTATAAACTAAATAACATCCATACTAGACTTTAATAGAAACTGTATAGCATATTAATAACAACTATAATATACATTAATAACATCTGTACTTTGCCTATATAGCGACCTATAATATTCACTAAAAATGACAGTTCAATTATTGCAGAAAACTAACCTTCATCAATGCTAGCATTTTCCCTGCATTTTTTTCTAGCTAAACCTTGAAAACTAGGCATTTAGACTATTATAAAAATTAAATAGAGCTTATGGGTGCCATTATTCCCATCATATTCACACTTTTCTCACTTTCCTCTATAATTAAAGTACCTAAATGCAGTAAATTTCTATGATAAAAGAAACCAATATTCACTAATAAATGCATCTAACACCCCATTATAAATGCAACACCTAAATGCAGTAAATTCCTATAATAAAAACAACCAATATTCACTAATAAATGCATCAAATTCCCCATTATAAATGCAGCAAAATTTCCATTACAAATCTACCACCTCTCTCTATCTCTCTCATTAGTTGAGGTTCCTCTCTCATAGATGTAGAAGTTTCAGTCCTAAATATTGTCATTTTATATTTCACAAATCTGCACAAGCAGATTCACCTAATAACTGTAGGCAAACCAACCCCAGTCATGGTTGGAAAGCTGGAGCCCCTCTGTTCGGACTGTGCTTTTCCAATCTCAGGGTGTCCCCTAGAGGGTGTATGCTGCCAACAAAATGAACCTGTCCATGTACAGGGATGGGCCCGAATTTGGGCCTCTCCTTGTACATGGACATGGTCATATTCGACCCTGTCAACCTCTTCCTAAGGTTGAGTTCAAATACGGCCCTGTCAATGTACAAACAATCCCTGTTCAATTGAATACTTATACATTCAGTTTGGAAATCCGAAGGTTAGCTATGAATTATAATGGACTGTTTGATGCAGAAAAAATTATATTTTAGATTGTATTTGTGCATTTAAATTTGAATTCCGTACTTTGCTTTTGCTTAAAATTCATTCTTTCTTTGCAAATTTGAATGTAACTTACTTCACACATCACATAAAATTCAAATATGAAAACTCTGATTAGTGTGGGTTTTTGGTTAAGTACCAAGTTGAGATAATGTGCGATTTTTTTCTTTCCTGCGATGGTCCATGATACCTAGGAGTAGTTAAGAAGAGCATGATCACATTATTGATATTCCTTTGGTTTTTTGGTTTATTTTGTTTTTGGTTAAGTACCAAGTTTAGATAATGTGTGATTTTTTTCTCTCCTGGGATGGTCCATGAGACCTAGGAGTAGATAAGAAGAGCATGATCACATTATTGATCTTCCTTTTATGCTGAGATGATAAAAGCTTATAAGTAAATATCATGAGAATCATGTGGACATTTTACCATTAAAGAAGAAATTAATTGTTGACTTTGTCTTGAAATCAACCTTGCTTGACTTACACCCCATTTAATTGTTGTGTGGGTTTTTGGTTTTGTGCTTTAACTAAAGAAAGTTATCCGCCTTGACTTTGGAAGAATTTAATTGTTGACTTTGTGTTGAAACCACCCTTGCTTGAGTTATGCCCCCCTTAATTGTTGTGTGGGTTTTTGGTTTTGTTCTTTGTTTTTTCCTAAAGAAAGTTAGTTACCTTGACTTTGGATCCCTTCTCTTGACTTGTTCTTTTTCTTGTTGATTTTTATAATTTAACAATAAATATTTTATGTTATAAACTATTATTTGTTTAAATTATTTAATTATTTAATTATGTGGCTACGTCCCCTCTAGGATAGTTCTTCTTGGTCTTTTCCATCTTGCGAGAGATCTCTTCTTGGTTATTGTTTGGTGATGTCGACGCTCCGCTACCTCTCAACCCGCAGGTCGGAAGGCCACGTCGACGCAGGATCTTTTCTTTCTCATGGCCTGAAGAACACTAATCGGTCCTTCTATTTCCCTATCGGGAAATCCGCACCCACAACAAACTCTCCACAAGATCTCCTCTTTACAATCGGGAGATTGGACTTCGTAACTTCGCGAGGTCAGTGGTCGAACATTTGACCCTCGAATCCCCGATATCCGATGACAGTCAACGCTGACCTTTTCCTATCAGGATTTCCTCTATCGCGATTTCGGCACTCGCGATGTCGAGTAGTTTGTATCCCCGACTCTCGATGCCCGATACGCCGAAACTCCGACACATGCGCAAGTTTGACTTTTCAACACCTCGTCACCTCTATCGGGATTTCGGACTTCGCGGTATCGTGAATCTGGATGCAAATGTTTCGGGAATTCTTGCCGCGAAACCCCGAAATGGTGTGCCACCTGTCCACGTCACCGACTTCTATGGCCCCACACTGTTTACTTAGCTGTCGGGATATTGTGTATCGCGATTTCACGATTCCTATTGCTATGTCTTCAAGACTTCAACTCGCGAAACCCCGATATGGCCAATCTCATATAAATCCGATGACCCTTGCAGCTCGGATCTACGGACCTACCCCTCCCGAGCTTGGAACACTTTGGAATACTTGTAGTATCTCCCTTGCTCCTCTGTGAGATCTAACGGCTCATGGGACTTCGCGAATTCTCCTTGGAGAATTTCGACCGTTCGTTCCTCCTTCCTTGGCGATTTCTGCAAATGACCAAGTGTTCCTCCGCAAGCTCGTCCACCTGCGACCCAAACTTACGACGCTTTCTTACAATCTTCCAGTCACAAATTCACTGCGCTGCCCTTCAATAGTTTCAAAGGCCTTATCCTTCCTGAGCTTTTCCACAACTCTACGTCCCCTTAGAAAAACCCCCTGCACGCACTCCTTGCGGCATACATTCAAGTGCTTCCTAAGTGTTGAAATCTTTGACTCTGCGCACACCTGTAGCAACAATCTTTCGATACTTCACCCAGATTCGCAACCTTGAGACTTCACTTGGCCTGCGTACTCCTTGCACGGCTCTTGTGTCTGTCTGCACTTCTAAATAAATGAGAACAAAAGCTACCTTATCTGAACCCTCTGTCAACGCACTCCTTGTGGACAATTCGACTGCACTCCTTGCAGGAATCCTTGTTTAGATAGAGAAACAATTGAAACTCATTCCTTCTTCCTCTCAGACTTCAAATTCTAAACATGAAATGACATACATAGCATATAAAGCAAAAGTATAATAGGAAGAAAACATTCATGAGCATATCATTCAGCATCAATACACAGAGAACAAACACAAAACCATGAATTTGAGTCAACCTCTTCTATTAATTCAAATGTATGTACATGGGTGTTCTTACACAATTTTCTGTATGCTCTTCTTCTAAATGCTCACTACTCCATAATGTTACAATTCACAATGAGGGTGTCTATATCCTGTTTCCCTCTTGAGCTCTAAAACTGTCTAATCTAGAATTGAATTCTACCTACTTTCATTAACTACTTTAAATGCCTTCTGTCTACTAAGGATGAGAGCAATCTCTCAAGGTCCACTTACACTATACAAGTGCGACTCTTCTTAATGACTTCATTTAAGATTGCACAACAACTTCAAGGTGATTTCAAAATTTGTGCTGGCGCTTGTCTAGCTGTCCTTCGCTTCCGCGCTAGCTCGCTTGATGTTGGTGATGCTCCTGCATCATACTCCCTCGCTTGAAAATTTTCATGGGCTCCTGTCCATGAGCTCGTGAACGACCTATCCATGCTTCTAGATCTCCATTTCATTTTCCCAGCTGACATCTTCAACTGGATGGTTCTTCCATTTGACCAAATACTCAAAATATTTCTTTTGCCTGGTCTTCTTGCTTACTCTTTTGTCCAGTATGCACTCCATCTGCGACTTATCTGCAACTGRCATCTTCTTTTGCCACTGGATCACTGGTTGCTYAATCCCARCGCYTGCTTMTCCATCTCTATATGGGTACAAATCCAAGATATTGAATATCGGAGAARTTCCGATCCCATYGGGTAATTCAATCTCGCAAGYGTTTGCCCCAAATTTCCTCAAGACCCTACATGGCCCGATTTTCTTCATTTTCAATTTATTATATGTTCCTCTCGGGAACCTTTCTTTCCTMAAATGTGCCAGAACCAAATCACCAACCTCAAACTGAAGTTKCCTTCTATGCTGATCGRCTCTATGCTTATATTCTTGACTCGAATTCAACAATCACTCCTTCACCTGGCTGTGAAGTTCCTTCATTGCCTCCATGAAATTTTCTGCACTAGCGCTCCTAKTCGCAGTCTGTTYTGAATCCCTCAATTCATAAATTCCTCTCGGCTACATGCCATAAACAACTTGGAATGGAATCTGCCCTGTGCTTMTGTTAACTGAGTCATTATAAGAAAACTCTGCCYGTGGTAATATGTTGTCCCACTGGCTGTGGTGCTATGTCACCAAGCTTCTCAGCAAGTCTCTCAGACTTCTGTTTATCACTTCTGTYTGTCCATCCGTYTGAGGATGATAAGMTGAACTAAATGCCAAGTTAGTTCCCAGCTTCTTCCATAAGGTCCTCCAAAAATGCCCTATGAATTTGGTGTCTTGATCTRAAACTATGCTTGTCGGCAATCCATGAAGTCGAATGACCTCTTTGAAAAACAAGTTCACAATGTGAGTTGCGTCACTAGTTTTCTGACATGGAATGAAGTGTGCCATCTTGGAAAATCTATCCACCACCACAAAGATTGAATCACAACCTCTTTGTGTTCTTGGCAATCCCAATACAAAATCCATGCTAATTTCATCCCACAGCCTCTCTAGTATGGGCAATGGTTGATAAAACCCTGCATTCTGCTTCCTTCCCTTTGAATGCTAGCAAATTCTGCATCTATCCACAAATATCTTGAAGTCTGCTCGCATTCCTGGCCAAAAATATGATTCATTCATCTTTGCGAACGTCTTGTCATGACCAAAGTGCCTTGCCAATCCTCCACTATGTTTCTCCTTCAGCAGATTCTCCCTCATGGAGCATTTCGGAATACACAGTTGATTGCCCCTGAACAACAATCCTTCCTGGATCATGTATTCTATCCACGGGTTTCTGTCTCTGAGAATTGGATTCTCAGCTACTTCATACACCTCCTTAAAATCTTGATCACCTGCGTACATATCCCTAAGATCATCAAAACCCAATGTTTTGACTTTGAACTCCTGCAATGGCAAACACTTTCTGCTCAAAGCATCAACAACTTTGTTAGTAGTACCAAAAATATGTTTAATCACAAAAGTGAAATTCTGCATATACTCAACCCATTTGACATGTTTCTGATTCAACTTCTCCTATTGAGTCACAAACTGCAATGCATGATTGTCACTGTATAAGACAAACTCTTTCGAGATCAAGTAATGCCTCCATTTCTTTAATGCCTGGATGATAGCATAAAACTCCTTATCATAAGTGGAGTATTTCACTTTTTCTTCATTTAGCTTCTCGCTGAAATATGCTATTGGCCTGTCTTCCTGACTCAAGACTGCCCCGATTGCAAACCCGCTTTCATCGCATTTCACCTGAAATGTCTTCTGGAAATCCGGCAACACCAGAACTGGTTGTTTCGTAATCTTCCTCTTCAACAGGTTAAAACTATTTTCAGCGTCTTCTATCCAGTGAAAAGACTTGTGTCTTTTCTTCACTGTGTCCATCATCGCTGCGCTAATTCCACTGAAATTCCTGATGAACTTCCGGTAGAAACTAGCCAATTTGTGAAAACTTCTCACCTCGAAAATATTTTTCGGTGATGGTCAATTCTTGATTACCTCCACCTTATCTGGATCCATCCTCAACTCATTTGCCAAAATAACAAACCCCAAGTAAATGAGCTCTGTCTTCATAAATGAGGATTTCTTCATATTTATCAACAACTTCTCCTGCTACAATCTTTGCATCACTGTAGCCAAATGCTTAAGATGCTCTGCCACTGTCTTACTGTAGATCAGTATGTCATCCAAATACACAATGACAAATTTTTCAATGAACTCCCTCAGGACTTCGTTCATCAATCTCATGAAGGTACTCAACACATTTGTTAAGCCAAAGGGCATAACAAGCCATTCATACAACCCTTCATTTGTTTTGAATGCTGTCTTCCATTCATCACCCTCTCTCATGCAGATCTGGTGATAACCGCTTTTCAAATCAATCTTTGAAAAATACTTTGCTCCACTCAAGCAATCCATCAGATCATCCATCCTCTGTAATGGAAATATGTACCTGATGGTTATCTTGTTGATCGCCCTTGATTCAGTACACATCCTCTAGCCTCCGTCTTTCTTCGGACTGAGTACTGTTGGAATAACGCACAGACTCAAACTTTCCCTGACCAAACCTTTGTTCAACAAATCCTAGACTTGCCTCTTAACCTCTTCATTCTCTTGCGGCGTCAACCTGTACGTGGCTTTGTTCGACAAACTGGCTCCTGGTATGAGATCAATATGATGACTCACACTCTTTATCGGTGGCAACGAATGAGGTAATTCGTCCACTATTATGTTAGTGAACCCTTCCAGCAGTTCCTGAACTTCCTTTGGTAAATCATCCACCCTTGTGCTAGTCAGAACAATCTTCGGCTTTCTGACCACAATGAACTGTGGATCCTCCTTCTTAACCTCTGTAAGAAGTTCTTTTCCACTCATGAGAAGTACAGTGTTGCTTACTTCTGGCTTCACCTCCTTATCCTTAATTGGAAGCAACATGTGTGTCCTCCCATTCTTCTCTAGGGTGTACGTGTTCATTCTCCCATCACGAATCACATTCCTGTCATATTGCCATGGTCTACCCAGAAATAGATGACAAACATCCATAGGAATGACATCACATAAGATCTTAGCATTATATCCACCTATCTTGAATTCAAATAAACATTGTTTAGTGACAGTTACCTGGTGTCCTTTCTGTAGCCATGAAACTCTGTATGGGCTTGGATGATCAGTCGTCTCCAGCTCCAGCTTCTCTACCATCTCCGTAGATACGAGATTATCTGTGCTACCACTGTCTACGATGACCTTACACACCCTGTCCTTGGTCTTGCAAGCAGTCCTGAAAATTCTGGTCCTTTGGACTGAACTCTCCACCTCCTTCTCGGGTGTCAAAAGGAATTTTTGCATCATCAACGATCTTACGCTTTCAGCATCTTCTGCTTCAACATCCCTCCTCTGTGCCTCGACGATGTGAGCTTCTCCAATCTCCTTCTTTTTATCTGGGAACTCATAAGACTTGTGCCCATTCTTTCCACATGTGAAGCATGTTATTACTCCACCTCTTCCTCTTCCTCTACCTCTAGTACAAGGAAAAGTGTTGTTGTCAGCATAATCTCCTCTCTTCCCAGTATGCTGTCCTCTCTGTTCAACATATGGCCCTCTCTGTGAGGTTCCACCTCTCTCAGTTTGAGTCTGAGGTTTATTTCAGTCCTCTCCGATCTTCTGATATTTGTCCTGGGCAACTGATTTGCCTCTGGGCTGACTTCTGCCTCGGCCTCTTTGAATCTGCTTTCGGCTCAGCTTCTCTGCAGCTTTTAGAGCCATCTAATAAACATATTCCACCGTTCAGATGGTTACCATGATAATCTCATCTTGGATATCATATCTCAGGCCATTCATGTATCTGGCAACTTTTTCATCATCACTCTCCCGATGACCTACCCTGATGTTCAATTTATAGAATTCCTCAGTGTATTCTTTCACTGTCATCAGCTTCTATCTCAGGTTCTGCATCATCTTGAACATAGTAATTTGATAGTCCCTGGGAATGAATTTCACCTTCATCTTCGCGATCATTCTATCCTAGCTCTTGATCTTCTGCTTGCCCTTGCAGCGTCTGTCAGCTTGCAGTTCATCCCACCACAATGTTGCATGTCCTTTCAGTCTTGTGACAACATGCTTGACTTTCTTGTCTTCCTCGACATATTCATAGTCAAAGTATGTGTCTAGAGCTCTAATCCAGTCTAGAAGCTCCTCTGCATCCAAGTTTCCCTCATAAAATGGAATGTCCATTTTTGCTCTTGCACCCATCCTTGCAATAGCTCTGATCAAACGTTCGTTTGATGCATCCTCGGTTGCAACTTCTTCTTCTCACTCAACCTTAGCTTCACTTTCGGAATAACTGAGATCCCCTGCACTGGCCGTGTGTCTTTGCGCTGTCTCCATGTCTTCAAGTCTATCTTGTAGATCACGCATTTCTCTCTCCATTGCTGGATCTGTCATCTGTCTGCCTCTTCTTCTCGTCATTTCCCTATCCTCTGGATCGGGTGTCTGCATGTCCCTTCTCTTGGGTGGCATGGTGAATCCTCTTCTTCTCTGCTACAGAAATCAAAGAATCTTTCTTTTCTCTGATATCTGATTGATGTCGATGCTCCGCTACCTCTCAACCCGCAGGTCGGAAGGCCACGTTGACACATGATCTTTTCTTTCTCACGGCCCGAAGAACACTAATCTGTCCTTCTATATCCCTATCAGGAAATCCGCACCCCAAAAAAACTCTCCACGTGATCTCCTCTTTACAATCGGGAGATCGGATTTCGCGACTTCGCGAGGTCAGTGGTCGAACATTCGACCCTCGAATCCCCGATATCCGATGACAGTCAACGCTGACATTTTCCTATCGGGATTTCCTCTATTGCGATTTTGACACTCACGATGTCGAGTAGTTTGTATCCCTGACTCTCGATACCCGATACGCCGAAACTCCGACACACGCGCGAGTTTGAATTTTCAACACCCCGTCACCTTTATCGAGATTTTGGACTTCGCGATATCGCAAATCCGGATGCAAATGTTTCGGGACTTCTCGCTGCGAAACCCCAAAATGGTATGCCACCTGTCCACGTCACCGACTTCTATGGCCCCACACTGTTTACTTAGCCGTCGAGATATCACGTATCGCGATTCCTATTGCTATGTCTTCGGGACTTCAACTCGCGAAACCTTGATATGGCCAATCTCATGTAAATCCGACGGCCCTTGCGGGTCGGATCTACGGACCTGCCCCTCCTAAGATTTGAACCCTTTGGAATACTCGCAGTATCTCCCCTGCTCCTCTGTGATATCTAACGGCTCACGGGACTTCGCGAATTCTCCTCGGAGAATTTCGACCGTCTGTTCCTCCTTCCTTGGCGATTTCTGCAAATGACCAAGTGTTCCTCTGCAAGCTCGTCCACCTGCGACTCGAACTTATGACGCTTTCTTACAATCTTCTAGTCGCAACTTCACTACGCCACCCTTCAATAGTTTCAAAGGCCTTATCCTTCCTGAGATTTTCCACAACTCTGCGTCCCCTTAGAAAAACCCCCTGCACGCACTCCTTGCGGCAGACATTCAAGTGCTTCCTAAGTGTTGAAATCTTTGACTCTGCGCACACCTGCAACAACAGTCTTTCGATACTTCACTCATATTCGCAACCCTGAGACTTCACTTGGCCTGCGTACTCCTTGCACGGCTCCTGTGCCTGTCCGCACTTCTGAATAAATGAGAACAAAAGCTACCTTATCTGAACCCTCTGTCAACGCACTCCTTGCGGACAATTCGACTGCACTCCTTGCAGGAATCCTTGTTCAAATAGAGAAACAATTGAAACTCATTCCTTCTTCCTCTCAGACTTCAAATTCTAAACATGAAATCACATACATAGCATATAAAGAAAATGTATAACAGGAAGCAAACATTCATGAGCATATCATTCAACATCAATACATAGAGAACAAACACAAAACCATGAATTTGAATCAACCTCTTCTATTAATTCAAATGTCTGTACATGGGTGTTCTTACACAGTTCTTTGTATGCTCTTCTTCTAAATGCTCACTTCTCCATAATGTTACAATTCACAATGAGGGTGTCTATATCTCGTTTCCCTCTTGCGCTCTAAAACTTTCTAATCTAGAATTGAATTCTACCTACTTTCATTAAATACTTTAAATGCCTTCTATCTACTAAGGACGAGAGAAATCACTCAAGGTCCGCTTACACTATACAAGTGTGCCTCTTCTTAATGACTTCATTTAATATTGCGCAACAACTTCAAGGTAATTTCAAAATTTGTGCTGGCGCTTGTCCAGCTGTCCTTCGCTTCCGTGCTGGCTCGCTTGATGTTGGTGATGCTCCTGCATCATTTGGGGATTCTGGTACAACTTGCTAGTGTCACCCTCTTTATCTCCTTGCTAATGCAACCTTGTGTATGTTTCCATTCTCTTCTATTTCTGGTGCCACCTGTGTATGTTGCTGGTTAGTCTGTTGATATTTTACCCTAAAAGTTCTTCTTGGCAATTTGTTCAATGTGTCATGATGAGATCTTCTCCAAGGGTTTGACCAATGATCCCTTGAATTTTTTTCTAAGCATATATATAAGAGGATAGCAACAACATATCATGTAATATTGTTTCTTGTTTTAGTTTTAAGTAAATGTTTTGTCAGTGATTGTTTTTTTCAATGATTGTAAAAAATATAGTTGTTCTAGTTTTTTCAATATATGTCTATGATGCTTTGAAGTTGTCATAAATGGTTAAATGCTTGTGTTATAAATTTAGTATTTCCATTTAATGTTTTTATAACTTATGAACTTTCATATTCATGAATTTTCAAAGGATAGATATTGAGGGGAGATGTCGAGACATGAGTCTCCAAACATTCCTCACAAATGCTCTAAGCTATCCCAAGAAGGAAGAAGAGGAACCCCTTGTTTGACTGAGACTCTGAGTGACTAACAAAAATATAGTCAGAGGAGGAGATTATCAAACGAGTCTGTGAATAGATCATCTCGAGAATGTGATCAAACAAGTTCTATGGATGCAACCTTCTTAGATAGTTTGCACATTTATACTTCTACACATAAGAATTTAGGGAATACATCAAGACAAACAAAACATTTTTGGTAATTTTCTTTGATTTTGTATTTCTGTGTATTTATGTTTATGTTATATATATATATGTGTGTGTGTGTGTGTGTGTTTTATATATGTTTTTTTTTTTAAATTTTCCTATGTTAAATTATGTCAACTTAAATGTTGTAATTGCTTTCAAATGTGTGTGTAAACAATGAGTTTAATGCAAGGGGAGACAATGAAAGAGAGAGTGGGTGTCACGAAGATTCTAATGTTGGTGAAGAGGGGAAGGTGAATTTAGGAGGCGACGTTATCAAGAAACATAAGATTACACGCCTATGTCCACCTATTCTTCACATGTTGGTGATGAGCTTCCTTGGGAAGAGATTAATGAAACAATGACCCTTGAGTGATCCTCGAGTGTTAAAAGCAGGTTGGAAAATGATTTGAGGAGCTTGGATATCCCTCGGGAGAGTAAACAAATCTTGGAGATTGTTTTGCATTCATTGCAAAACTTTATGGATGCATATCAAAAGATGGGGCCAACCACCGATAGTTTTATTGATTTGATGAGGAGACGAAAGTCCGAGGTGATGGGCCCTGATAAATGGGACGTAGTAAAAAATAAAGTTTCAAAAGAAAACACAATTTATATGTTCAATTTCAAAGAAGGGCCAAAGCGAAAAATGTTGAAGGTGCAATATTTTAAGCACCCCAACATAGCAGGACATCTGTATAACCAATTTTTGGCAACATATGGAAAAATACCATGGAATGATGACATTCCACATTATCTTGCTAGATACTTTTATGCAAAGTTTTTCATGGACATGCACCCTGATTATACTGGCCTACCGTCCGATTATTATGAGGTTGGTAAATGACAGACATATGATCGAAAATGAGCATATCAAAATGCGACATTGCAGAGGCCTCCACGACCTTTAGTATCTCGCCCTAAAGGGGAATTTGCCTCACATTTAGAGTTGTGAGCTTCATCAGAGGTTGACAAAGAGGCGAGGAATGCAATCCGGGAAAATTTGGAATCTATTTTTTATGGTGTTGATGTTGGTTTGAACCGTTAGGGAGCATAAGCCAATTCTCGGGCCATTTTTGTTTATAAAACAGATGAGGAGTTAGATACCATGTCAGTAGAATATCTTAAAGAGTGTGTAATTTTTTTCTGTAATGGTTGGAAGGAGGTCATTCAGAATGATGAACCGAACTACGGATTGGTATGTGTTCTAGTTAGTAAATTTTTAAGGATAATTTACTTCTAGTTCTAGATCTAGACACATATCATTGTATCTATAAAAATAATTGAGTTGTTATTGTCATTAATTGCAGTTTGGAGATATGTTAAATGAATTCCAAGTAAATAGGAGACTTGATTCCACAAGTTTAAATTTGAATGGGTTGAATCAGGGATGTGTTTTCTAATATTCAAATATGAGCACTTTAGTTGTCCAATCTCCAATCTATTAAATAAGATCAACAACATGACATTTATGATTTTGTATAAATGTGAACACATTGAATTATATATTTAGGTCTTAGTTGTGTTGTTCATAGATCCCTAATCCATCTTCTACTACTTGGGCAGGGTTGTCCCAATTCTCATTGGGAGAATTTGAAGAGGGTGGGAGTTCACATGTATCATTGCATGTTGAAAACAAATTTAGTAATATATTAAAATTGCAAATTGTCATTTAAATTATTAATTTAAATGAAGAATGTCTTAAACAATATTTAATTTATTGAATCATAGGTTGACACATCATAGACATTACATCTTTCTAAATTTAAAACTACAATTTAATGTGTTAAAATCATTTAAATTTAATTTTCAAAATTTCAAATTTGAAATGTGTTATATAGGACAATGTGGAGAAGAGAGTACTTAAGAGTGTGCTTGAATAAAATGTGGAGAAGAAAGTGTTGGATATTGGAATTGAGGAGGAAGCATCCATACCTGGGAATGATGCGTCTATTCATGATGATTCATAAATGTATGTTCATTGCACATTGGTGAGTTTTAATTTGCTTTTATGTTGGGCTTTTACATAAAAGTGTTCAAGCTTATTTTTGTTGAATAAGCTTATATTTTTTCAAATTTTTGTTTTTTCAAATTCTTAGTTTAGCATTTCCTATTCACAGGGCTACTAAACTAGTGTCTATATAACTTTTCAACGCTTTCATCAATTATTTTGAAATATATAGGACCCCTATATAAGCTTATCGTTGTCTTAAATGATACATTCGAGATTATTTATGTTTAGATCATGATGATGACTTAATTTTGAACTTGAACATTTGATTATTTGAAAACATACTCTATCCCACATCAGAAAATGGTAAGTTTCTAAATTTTCTTCGATTGCATTCCTTGACTTCTTGTCCAAGAATGAGGTAGTATGGACATTTGTGTTTTCTGCATACAATGAAGTGAATTCCTTCTTGCGAGGGTATTTCCAAACTCTTAACTATATTGGTTACTAACTACAAAAACCAACGTTCAAGTAGATTTACAAATAAGCTATGTATGTGCATGATGTCACTTATGTTTAGATTATGACGAAGACATATTTCAAAGATGATTTTGATTATATGTAATATGAATACATTCCAAAGATGAAAGATTTAAATGGTTTTTGAAGAATGACTTAATATATGTGCAGATTTGTGTTTTCTACATGTACATGAAAGATTATATGAGAACAACTATTCCACCATAGAAAGAGGAGATAAGTATTTTTTGGAAGAATGGTTTTTAAAATGGAGATTTGTGAACTTTCATAGATATAAGTAATTTCTTGGAAGAATGGTTTAATATGGAGATTTATGAGTCCTTTAATTTGAAATGGAATTTGAGGGAATTTGATTATATGAGAACATCCATTCCATTGCAGAAGAGGAGACAAGTATTTTACTGTTGAGTAAATAAGATCACCTGGCATGAGAATTTCACCTGAAGGATCTAAGACGTTATCCACAAGGAGATAGGTATTTTATTGGAAGAATGACTTAATATTGAGATTTGTGAACTTTCTGAATACACAACTATATTTATTTTCAGAGTATTATCTAACTCTGAACATAAAAATTGGTTACCAAGAACACAGTTTTTCTCTTTAATTTTTTTAAAGATTTTAGATAAGATTTTACATTGTTTAGATCATGTATGATTAATGTGGAGAGTAACTATTTTGGAAGTTTTGGAACTTTGTGATGGAAGTTTGGTTTAAAGAAAGTGTAATAAAAAGAGAGGGATAATCTTAAATCTGTGGAACTATGGTTGGGTATGTTATTATTTCTTATTGTTTATTTAATATTTAGTTAAAGTATATATGCTAATATGTGCTATTTGTTTTTTTTATATTGTTTTTTATTGTTACATATGTTTACATTATATTTGGTGGAAAATATGTTTATGTTATATTTGGTGGAAAGGAGTATGCTGGAGGATGAGACTTAACTCTTTTGGTATGTATGTCAATTTTGCTTTAATCACAATTTGTTTTATTTATCTAAAATGGTACATGTCTACATTTTATTTTAAATTTGTACATATATTTTATTGTAAATTTTTAAATTTTGAATTCGATGAATGTTTTCTTTTGCATGTATGAAGTGATCTATCTTAAAGAGGTGGCTTAGAGTCCATAATTTTGGAGTTAAATGCCTTAGTTTTTGTTATCATCCTAAAATGGATGTGAAACCTATGTATTTGGCAGTGTAACTATTCAAACTTTCATTATATATATATTTGATATTTTTGGAACTCAAAATATCAATTTATTGTCTCATATTTGATTTCTCTTATACTATTTATGATGGTGGAATATATTGTTTATTGTTCTATCTTTGATTTCTCTTATATTGTTTATGCTGGTGAAAATATTGTTTATTCATTAATAAATAGTCAATAGCTTATAATTTGATTTTTTATGATGGTGAAAGGTTAATTTATGTTTTATGGGCAACTTATAATTTCAATTTTTATGATGGTGAAATGATAAGTTGTTGAAATCCACCTGTTCTCGTTTCCCTTTTGTGGAAGAACAGGTGGCTAATAGGTGGCATTGTATAGACATAAGTAATTATTAATATAATGATCCTACTTTATTTAGAAAAAAAAGGTTAATTTATGTTTTATGATACTGTGATGAAATTAAAAAAGTTTTATTTCATTTTATTTATAAACATCATTGTACTATGTGAAGTAAAACTGATTCTGTATGCAGTCGAGCTGATTGTGTAGTGATGGGAGATCTGGGTAGTTATCAAATTATAGTTTCTAACTTATAAGTTAAATTTTGTTTGATTTGTACATGTGAAGTAGAACTGATTTTGTATATAGTGGAGCTGATTCTGTAGTGATGTGAKATCTGGGTAGTTATCAAATTATAGTTTCTAACTTATAATATAAATTTTGTTTGATTTGGAAATATGRTTGAAAATARTCAAACAAGTCATCAAATTTTATAGTTTCCCACTTTGGAGCCCCTTACCCCAAAAGACACTCAGAGATAAGGGTTGAGGACTAGAGGGTTGCTCAAGTTAGGTTTCAGACTTCTCAATTGCCTCCTATTAATAATATTAGAATGGAAAAAACAACAAACAATATTGTATATTAAAAATATATGAGAGCTTCTTATGAGAGTGAAAACATAAAAAGAAAGTTTGAGTCCATGGTGATGAAAAATTAGTATTAGACTACCGAGGTAAAAGCCAATTTTCAATGGGTGATATGGGTTTTATTCCATTCCATTCAAGTGATAATCAATTGACTTTAACAATGCAAATTGTAAWTYTAAGCATATTGAYCATCGCATCAATCTAGGCCCYTCCTTTATTTTGATAGGGYGTAGACTCCTATCAATCCAAAATTTAGTAAAAACTATGAACTCAAAATTGAAAATTCAYAATGAAATATGTTCATCCTTGGTTTMTTTATTGAAAATTCACAATGAAATGAAAGTCMAACACTAAACTGGTTATGTTAGTCTTTGGTTTCTTTTCGAGCTTTCAATATATTTATTCAAKAAAAAGTGAAAGAAAAATATGTGTGCTTTGAAATAAAAATTGAAATAAAAACATGATTTAGAACCTATTTTAATATGTAAAATTAAAATATACTTTAATATAAGTAAACGATTTTCATTAAAATTTATATTGATATAAATTGTTTATGTATCAAAAAGGGTAGAAAATGGTTGATTTGGAAATTATCAATCCTCTGCACATTGGAAGTATTCACTAATGGCATTAACATGACACCTACCATTAATGGAAGTATTCACTATACCATTAATGGAAGTATTCACTATATGACAATCCGACACTAAACTGGTTAAATGTTAGTCTTTGGTTTCTTTTCCAGCTTTCAATATATTTATTCAAGAAAATGTGAAATAAAAATATGTGCTTTGAAATAAAAATTGAAAGAAAAACATGATTTAGAACCTATTTTAATATATAAAATTAAAATATACTTTAATATAAGTAAGCGATTCTCATTAAAATTTATATTGATATAAATTGTTTATGCATCGAAAATGGTAGAAAATGGTTGATGGAAATTATCATTCCTCTGTACATTGGAAGTATTCACTAATGCGATTAATATGACAGCTAGGTTATTACTCGAAGTATTGACTAGTGCTATTAATTTTTAATTAGGATGTTAATCATACAATACCTTGAATTTTGAATATACTCCAAATTCAATTAAAAAATGAAAATCTAAATGCAACAAACCAACCTCAGTAGATTACCTGTTATTTTTTATTTTTTGTTATCGGGTCACAAAATCAAATTCGTTTTCAACTTAAGTTTTTTTCAATCAAACTTAATGAAAACTATGTTTAATGTGTAGAATATAAGTAGTGTTAGGTCCATCATACACATTTTTCAAATAGCTCATAATTTCAATTTTGTTTTCAATTTGCTTCAAGATATTGAAATCTAAATGTACAAATTTAACAATTTAATATAATATCAACACTATTGGAATCAAAATTCACAATTTTATAATTAAAATTGATACTTTTTAAGATGTCTTTTAAATTTTTAATTAGGATGTTAATCATATGTATTACCTTGAATTCTTTAATTAGGATATTAATCATACTTTTAAAGATGTCTTTAAAGTTTTTCTAAGCCATCAATAGTCCCTTATAATGACATGGAAATGGGTCCTAGTTTTGATATGAAGTTATCCTCTTCATATGAAAAAGCATTGAACAATCATTGCAAATAATGAACACAAATCCTATATGTAATAAATTGGTTACATGCATTAAAGGATTTGTGTATACGATCTGGAAAATTTGTAGGATTAAAGTATAATCATCCAAAGTATAGGTCATTTTAGGTTCTCTAGATACAATCTATAGGTTCTTCCTTKAAATTGTAAATAAGGCTTGATAAACTTTATAATTCATCAAAAATATAACTTTTCTTAATTGAATGGGCCATGAAAGTAAACTAAACTAGAAATGATTCTAGAGTCCTAGATATTCATAAATACGTGTACTTTCAATGCAAAATATAAAATTCTGGAATGTACATGTCACTTGTTTAAAAAAATCATAATGGCATGCCATCTTCAATTATTCGCTCATGATCAGCTTTGGATATTTTCGATTTTCTAACTTTTGTTTTTTTTCTTGATTGAACTTCTATTAACTTTATGCGCGCTGCACATACCAAATGACTATATTGACAACTTATGACATCTAACTGGTAGTCTTGAAAGTGAACATGAGTATCAGTTTGATGGGTTTCTTGAAAAAAATATCCTTTCAATATGATGGATCCCCTTTCATATATACAACCATTATCATCAAAATCTTCTAATAACCTCATCTTTTGTTCTATTCATCACATCAAATAATATTTCACGTTTTTAGTGTTGTATATAGGTGCAACTACGACAAATACATCTCCTGCAAAAATATCATGTGTACATGTGTAACATGTATATAGAGACACACCTACGCACATCCCTTGACAGATTATTTTCATGGCTTAGCACCGTTTTTCACCATTCAACAACTTGATCAGCGGATTCAAATCGATCGACATGAGGGTTCATTTGATACCTTCGAAGTGCTCATTTTACACATGCCCTTGCACCGTCATGCTCTCCTTTTCCATGATCAGTCGAAAAAAAATTCCAACAATGTGTAATGTTTGGTTTTTTATGAAGACGAAACAACCAATAGAATGATCATGAATATTTGAACTGACCCGCACACCCATCTGACCATATTCAATGTCGATCGAATCCGATCCCGCATTCTTTCAATGAATCATAAAATTTATCAAAACAATGTTGTACAAAATGTGTGTCATGTGCTCAATCATCACTTATATAAAAGTGATATTGTTTAATAACATGTCGATTGTCGTTGGTGCTTTCTATGTTATCAAGACTCCATTGAGCATGTCTATATAGAATGTGGACAAATATAGTGACTTGTTCATAATGATAATATTCACTCTGTATATATTTTTGTGTAGCGAATGTGTAATTCTCTGCAAAATCAACTACAGGCAAAATTGTCCTTGGTGGAAACACTTCACGGGATTGCTTGAATTGTAGGTCTTGCCATCGATCTCTATGTGAATGCTTGGTGTATTTATAAATTTCTTCCTCAAACTTCTTCAAAAAACCTATCACACAGATTTTATCTTCTTTCAAATCAATCCTTTTGGAAATAACATTTGAAGAATGTGAAGCCGTGCTGTTGATATATTCATATCTCTTCCAATTCACTGTTATATTAGAAAATGATTGATCATTCATATCAATTGGATACTTTGAGTGAAAGAAACTTAGATTTCCACAATGATCACATTTCTTTCCACCAACACATTTTTTTTGGTAAAATAATTCATCACCTTCTCTTTCACCTAGAATTTCATATATAAAATTACAGAATGTGGAAGGAGGAGGTGAACTTGGCTATAAAGTTTTACCAAAATCAAGAAAAGTGTCGTAATATAACTCAAATTCCACACGATAACGAAAAAACAAGTGTCACCTACAATGATGGGTCTAACAAACCATGGTTTTTGTTGCACAAATGTATTGATGGGAATTTTAACTTCTTGGTGCTCTTATTTGAACTTATTGAACAATTCTATTTGTGTCATTGAAAATATATGTTTTGGATGTTCTTCATATTGTTTTCGTGCTATTCTTCATTGTAACACATCCCTTGTATGTGGTGAAACACGAGATTCTGTCAACCAACAATTACGGGCCAATTCTTTAACATTTTCTACAAGTCTATCTTTGTAGGGTTGTCTAGAAATCACTTTCCAACAAGCAAGTTCATCATTTGCATCTATTTGCAATCGAAATTTTCTATGTTTGTACAATGTTTTTTCTTGATGTTCCCATCATTTTTKCCATGTGTCATGTCAAACGATCTTTTATATTGCTAGATGAAACAACTGTTGTTTGTATCACTCTACGTGCAACACTGACATCTTTTTTTCAAGATTTTCCAAAAGCTTTTAATACACTAGTTATATTGTCAAAGACATTCTGTTTCACCTTTGTATCTTTTGTCGACTTTTGAATACCTAATAATGATGTAGATTMTTTTAACTTTCTTGACTTTATTAGACAGAATAAAAGTTGAGCTTGTACTATTACTGATTCATCTTTGAAAAAAACATTATAGATATTCTTGGTTCGATATCTTATATAATGCTTAGCTTCTTTCTTCCCAAATTTGTCAGTATCAACATTTTCTAATATTTCATCATCAATGTTGATAGATTCTCTTGCATATTTCAATTTAAAGTTTATATTAAAAAACAAAACCCGAACATAGATTTAGTAAACTATATACAAGTGTTTATCTTGTATTATCTAAATTTATGTACATACCTATAGGTGATTCGTCTTTTTCTTCAATTTCGGTTTCAACATCTTCATCGACGTTATGATACAAATCTATTTATGTTTTTTGAAAAACATAAAATCATAATTGCAATCAATTATATTACACAATATTTTAAATTTGAATTCTATACTTTTAATATAGACAATATATGCATGCATACCTGGTTGGATTTCTTCTTGTTGAAAATCTCTATTTACATTATCATCGTTTCTTTCTTCAATATTTGCATGTTCTCGTTTATTTCTCCACTAATTCTCTTTCCTTTGATTGTTATGGTGAGTTTCATCTTGAGTGCGATCAAATTTTCTCTTGCGCAAACTTTTGTTTCCCATGAGTATAGTTATTTGTAAATTTTTTTAACAAAATCAACATTTAAGAATAGTCTCAGAAAAACTTCATTGGCACAAAAATTATTAAAAAATAATATCAATAATTTTATGTTCAACAAAGGGTTGACCTTGAAAAAATTCTCAACATTTAGCTTTCAACATATAAATTGTTATTCCAATAAAATTTTGAACTTGAAAAAAATAAACTTTTTTTTTTGCATTCAAAACATCAATTACCTTGTTCAACAAAAAAGAAAAAGATGATTTGAAATTTTTTTTAGGTGCTCTAGAAAACCATGAAACAAGCGATGAATTGTGTTAAATGTGTTTGGTTGAAAGCGCATTTATATGATTTGGCGCGAAATGAAATGATAGGACATGTCTTTTCATTGTTTTTGACCGACATAATTCTCTCACCCATCTTTCAGCCGGAAAAAAGGTTTTTTTCGACCGAAAAGCTAAGAAACTGTTTAATTTTAACGGATTTTGTTAGAATTATGTTTTTTTGGCCGAAAGAATTTTTTTTGGGCTGAAAGATTCTTTCGGTCGAAAACTAACAAATGGGACTGTTTGTAGGAACCAGAGAATTCCCTCTAGCTTACCTGAACTTTGGAGGTTGTGAACTCCTGCAAATACTCAAAATTTGGTTTCGAAAATGATACCAACATTTGCAAAATTGAATTTACTTTCAATTCCTATAATTTGTTTTCATTTTCATTATTTTTATCTAATTTTATTTAATTTTAAAAAAAAATCACTGCATAATATTTTCAGCTGACATTATGATTCAGTGAAATGAAATATCTGTATCTCTAAAAATACATAGTGAAAAGTTTAGAAAAAATTATATCATAATCCTTAAACTGTTCTTTTCAAAAGGGCATTTTTATATTTTACTTTTAAGTAAAAATTAAGATAGATACAAGGTGGAGGAAAACATTTGTTTAAAATCTGCAACGTTTCCAACTTGGTCAACTTGAAAAAAATATAGAAATTATAATATTCATCCGTTAGATTCAAAATTATAGTCATAATAAAATAGAGTCTCTGTAGATTGTTGCAATATATTTCGTTTGTTAAAAACAAAAGTTTAATAATAGATACATTGTTGGGGGAAAAAATAACTCATTATCATTCATTTCATGTTTAAGGAACATACTATTAAACAATGATCAAATTGACATATCAAATCTCAATAAATTTTTTTTTAAAAATAGTCAGTGGAAAGCTAACAAAATTATTCACAAGTTTTGTTTTTACTGTAAAGTGAAATTCTAAATAAAAAAAATACTTTTGTATACCAGAAGTTGAAGAACTTGTGAAAATATAGTTTTTTTTTCTCATAAAACAAGCAAAATAGACACCCATCTTCATGATTTCACCCCTTGAGCTACTACATAATAGTGACACCTTTGCCTCATGCAAAGTTTCACTTGCACGACCCCAAAAAAATATAGGAGCTTGACCTTTTGAATCTCTCTTGTAATTTCTTTTGGTAGAGGTCCTTGTTCTGAGTTCCTCGACCCTTTGGGTTGCCCAAACCAGTTGGAGGGGGTTCCACTTCCACATCTATAGCTTGGAATCCTTTTAGCGTCTCATTTATAGCCTACAGAGAGAGCAAGATGAGAGTTAACTTGGGTGATGGTGGTGGTAGCGCCGACATTGATGGTCCTTGAGATGATGTTCTCTGAACCTTGTTTCCCCATATCCTTATCATAGTGATTAGTTGATTCTGCATCACAACCGAATGGTTATTAGAAAAGGTTAGGGAATCCTAGGTTCTACCTAAAATTATAATTGCAAACATAGGTTTATGCATAAGTTTTCTTTATTCTTGCTTGATAACATGCGTTACTCACTTAAGGAAAAGTGATGATAGAAGTTTGATAAGTTTATCTACGTATCCTGCTAACTTTCTTGCTTTGCTAGCTATGCTAAGGATGTGGTGTACTCGCTAATTACTCTCTTTAACGTCCATTAATTCCTCCTCTCATTAAAACTTATATAGCCTTATAATAGTAATTAATGACCTAACATGTAAAATCCTAATTCAGGATATACATCTAAACCCTTACATGTTATTAACATCATCCTTATCATATAAATTATTTAAACATGTATTATTCAAAGCTTCGAAAAATTAGATTGGGTGTCATATTGAATTTGAGGAAAAGTCCATACTTTTCTAAGAGAATTCAATTGATTTTAAACCTTATTTTATGAAAGTGATAAATTTATAATACTAACATCATATAGTTAAATATATTTATTTATAACCTTAATATCCATGGTTAAATAAATGTCAATTTTTATTTATCACCAAATATTCACCTAATATTAAAACATCTTTAAAATAAATTGGTTGTATGGTAATTTGTCTGGATTTATTTATAGAGAGCCAATTGGTTGTAGATCTATCACACAATCAACACAATTGAGTGGGATGAACCAAAATTTTCCTTCACTAAGGGATTGAATATTCCACACAAACATGAAAAAGGTTTACTGTCTCGTCATGTTCTACTACTATCTCATCTTATCTATAATTATGAGAAACCCACCATAATGTCTCGATTCTAATTTATAATAAATGGATATATATTCATATATAATTACATAGGACCTTATATTCAAGGTCCAGTTATTTGTTTATTATTTTCCTTTTTTATATGTATATGGTTTAAGGTTTATCAACATGTATATGTACTTTGTTCCATCCTAATGTTGCTAAGCTGAAAGAAAGGATTATATCTCAGAACATCGTGGTCTAGCTCGGGGGTGGCTAGTGGTAAATCCATTAGGAGTGATTGAGCCTATGGTTGGGTGGAAACGAGCACCTGTTTCAATAGTTCCTTCACGTTATCTGGTTCTGATAAGTGTTTTCATGCTCTATGCATTGAATTGGGAATAATGGATGCATGCATGTATTTATATATCTATAAATGGTTTTTGTATCGAAATGGTTAAGTTATGTGTATGTGTTTGTTTCCTTGAGAACTTATGCTTCTGCTTGATTTCCCATATGCTCCAGTTTAACCCTCGAAGGTGTTTTCCTAGGGAGTTACCTCATAGTTTCAGATTTAGAGCAAGCCTCTTGGCACCGCTACCATCTCAGTAATTCTGAGTTTACCCTGCCCTGTTTCAAAACTTAAAGTTCTGTGAGCTAGGAAGGAGCTTCCTTCAAACCTGTAGCCTGAGAGACCTTAGGCTCGCGCCCACGGCTTAGAGTAGAACTTGTAGCTCGAGATTCATCAGAGGCTCCATATGACCAGGGTCTAGGAACTCTGTGCTAAGTCAGAAAGGAGCTAGATCTTGACGGCTTCAGAGCTTCGGGAGCTCGGAGCCCTAGGATGTCAAACTTCATAACTATAAAAAATACCCGAATGTCGGAGTCACAGAAGGTTGTGAGTCGTTGATATGGAAATTTTGTTGGGATTCTTATTAACCATCTGATCTAGGCTTCGGTCATCTTGGTGCTGACCAAATTCGGGAGAAAGGGGGAGTTTTCATCGCAAAATGCCCGAACGCCAAATCCCTAAAGTGATGAGAGCGACCGATTCGAGGATGCTTCAGGAATTTTCCTAGCCGTCGGATCTGGGCTATGGTCAGATTGATTCCGACCAACCTCGGGAGAAAAGAGGAGTCTACACCGCCAAACCCCTGAATGTCGAACTCTTGAAGTAACAGGAGCTGTAGATCTATGGATCTACGTAGCCAAATCTCGACTATGAGATCTGAGGGATGTTAGAAGGTTGTCAGTCCGGGGTGATGTGGAATAGTGATGTCACCCAGGGACACGTGGACCTCAGTTTGAAGTGCCACATGTTACCCATATTTGTGCGTATCACATACCCGATATACCTATTGGAACGTGACATGTGTCACCCCTGGCCCTTCCACGTGTCATCTCGTGGTACATTCCCGCCTATCCTAAAGGGTTGGTGAAGTGACCGAGACTCCAGGAGCCCAGGACTTCGGGACTCTGGAGGGTTTGGGGTGTGGTATGGTAGAGAGACCGAACAATGTGAAAGAAGGAGCTACATGGCAAGCTTACGGGACTTCGGAAGTTTGGAACGTCAGGTGGTCTCATGCGTAGATAACAAAGAGGTGTGAAGTGTCGAATTCCTCCACAAATTATATATGAGAAAGAGATCAAGTCTAGACATGGGATCGGATGGTGGATGATTTTCCACCATGGAGGAAGGAACTTAGAAACAACATGTGTGAGGTGGATGCATGTGGGTGCCACGTGGCCCTCAACCAATGAACGCCCGAAGAACATCAGAAAGGTATATCTGTCGGTTCTGAGCTCATTTTTGAGCATGGAGACCATGGTTAGAAAGCTCTGGACAAGCAGAGTGTGATAGAGACCCTGAATGAAGTATTTGACCACTTAAGGAGAACAAAATTTTGATTCCCCATCCCTAGGAAATCCACTGAGGGGTTGGGTGTGTTACAAATTCATATCAGAGCATGGTTACAACATTTGGCCTACTTGGGCTCATGGACAAGTTGCCTAAAAACCATATTTAAATAACTTTAAGGGTGACACCCTATCTTACCTCTTTCCTAAAAAGTCTGGTTAACCTTTTACTGAAGAAAAGAATGAAACCTTCTTCTCTCTGTGTGTATTTAAGAAATATGAACTGTGTGTTGTTCATGAACTAATAGACTGTTAACTAACATCAAGTGTTTTGTCGACACTCAAGCAGTCAATGAATTGTGGGAAAATACAAGCATAAAGGATGGTGACGCACCATGAAGGGGGGGATGGCTCCCAAATTGATATGAAGAATCTAACGAGAGAAGGGCAGCGGAGACCCCTTTGGATCTGGCTGAAATTGTAAGGATCCTCATGGATGAATCACAGAGTTGCAAGGTTGACAATGAGATATTGATAAAGGAACAAGTAAAACACACAGAAATTAATGCAGTCTTTATGTAGAGCTTATCTGATATACAGAGGTAGCTGCAACATGGACCTGCAACCAATCATGTGGACCGACGACATACAAAGAGAAGTCAAAGTCCACCTGAGATACAAAAATGTGGTGCCATAAGTGGCCACACTAGGAGGAGTACCTCGAGGAATGTCCAACCTGGAGAGAAGGGACACTCATCGGGAGAGTCCCCTGGAAAAGAAACTGGCAACTCTGAGGGATATTCTAGTATAAAAACTAGCTCACATTCTCAAAGGAAAGGAAAGAAGAGAAAGTATTCCAAAAGTCGTGACCCTGAAGAGTTCAAGAAAGAAAAACCACCCTCTTTCAATGGAGATATTGAGAAAGGGGAAGAGGAAAAATCTTGGCTGCTTGGTTTAAAGAAGTACTTCAGAGTCCATGACTACTTTGAAAACTTGAAGGCTCGAATAGCCATCTTCAATCTGAATGGAAAGGCTTCCATTTGGTGGGAAGACCTTAGGAATGTGAAAGGAATCCATGAAGATGACTTATCATGGAAACAATTTGAGAAACACTTCAAGAAGAAGTATCTGTCAGAGAAATACTTTGATGGGAATACTAAGGATTTCTATGAACTCAAGCTGGGACAACTCATCATAGAGGAATATGTCAATAAATTCCTTGAGCTGCTGAGGTATGTACCCTAAATAAAGGATGAAAAGGTAAAAGTGAAATGATTTATTAGTGGGTTAACTCAGACCTACCAAAAAATGATTGAGTTTGATGAGCCGAAGACCTTAGAAGACACTATCTAGAAGGCAAGGTATTTTTAAGAACAATTTATGAGTCAGACAGAACCTCGCGAGGACTGGAAGAAGAAGAGTAGTTTGAGATTCAATAAGAAGGGGTTCAAATCCTTAATATTTAAGAATTATAGGAGGGACTCTACGATAAGCCTTCCGACTAGAAGTGTATATTAGCAAAATTTCCCTTCCCAGAGTGAAAATAAGCCTTTTGGAGCAAACCTAGGAAAGGATGATAACCCAAAGAAGGAACCCTTGAACTATTGGGGTTGTGGAGAAGAACATCTACTAAGGGATTGTCCACACATACAAGATAATAGTAGGAGAGTTTACAATATCCAAGAAGCTACCAGAGTTAATGATGTGGCTAGGAGCATGCCATGGATTTATGTAGTCTTGGATAATAAACAAGCTAACCACCAAGCTTCAATGGTGGAGATGGAAGGTATGATCACCAACCATTTGGTTTCTATTTTAATTGACCATGGTTCTAATTTGAATTATGTAGCCCCTCAGAATGTTGATAAGTGTAAACTGCAACCAGTTAGGCATGTTAAACCATGGTTTATACAACTAGCCACTGACACCAAAATAAAAGTAGTAGAGGTCATACCAGCTTGCCAATTCATTATGGATGGATTTCCCACCCAAGCGACCCTTAACATACTTCCCCTAGGATCTTATGACCTTTTGATTGGTATGGAATGGTTAGCTTCTTATAAAACTAAGTTGGACTATTACCATAAAACTTTAGAATGTGTAAATGAATAAGGGGGAAGGATAACCCTCCAAGGGATTCAAAATCTCGTCTCGGTGAGACGAATATCAACCCTTCAAATGAAAAAGTATTGCCTAAAGGGATGTCCTCTATATGCAATACAAGTGTTGGAATCTGTTGAGGATGAAAAACTGAACCTAGAGGACCAACCCATATTAACAGAGTATAGAGACATGTTTCTAGAAGAGGTAGCGGGTCTACCTTCGAGAAGAGACATTGACTTCTCGATAGAACTTGCACCAGGAGTAGTGCCAGTGTCTAGGACACCCTATAGGATGAGTACACTCGAGGTAGTTGAGCTCAAGCTA
>ML804131.1:153184-164811 GCA_009831015.1 Picea engelmannii
ATTTTTTCTAGAAGCAAGTCCATTACTTAGGCCATGCTATTTCTAAAGGAGTGGCAGTAGACCCTGGCAAGATCAAGTCTATTATGGAATGGCCTACCCCAAAGGATGTATCTGATATCAGATCCTTTATGGGCTTAACATGATATTATAGAAGGTTCATAAAAGATTTTCCAAGATTGGTTGTCCAATCATCGCCCTTCAGAAAAAGGGGGTTAAATTCACTTGGACATCAGACTGTGAAGAAATATTTTAGGAACTGAAATACCTTCTAACCCATGTGCCCGTGATGAATATTGCCGACCCTGATAATGACTTCCTCGTGTGCACAGATGCCTGCAAGGAAGGAATCAAAGGAGTCCTTATGAAATAAGGGCATGTAATTTGCTACGAATCAAAAAAATTGAATGAACATGAAATCAATTATGTGACCCATGATCTAGAGTTGGATGCCATAGTGCACACTTAAAAAATGTGAAGGCATTACCTCATGGGTAGGAGATTTGTAATTATGATAGACCATTGTGGGTTGAGGCACCTGTTTGATCAACCAAAAATCAATGTCAGGCAAGCTAGGTGGATGGCTCTCCCTAGTGATTTTGATTTCTAAATCAAACACATTAAAGGAAAGGAAAATAGGGTGGTCGATGCCCTTAGCAGAAGTGTGAAAATGATTCACCTGTGAAATGGATGTCCGGGAAAGAGTCAGGAATGCACAAGAAACAGATGCATTCTTCAAGACTGTGACCTCACACCTAAGGAAAGAGCCTATAGGGATAAAGTATGAAGGCTATCAGATGCTCGATGAAGGCCCGCTGACTTACAAAAACAAATTGTATATCCCAAGCTGTGACGACTTGAAGAGGTTCATAATGGACGAATTTCACAAGAGACCATATACTGGTCATCTAGGTTATCAGAAAATGATCACGACCACTAGGAAACAATTCTATTGGCCTTGATTGAAAAAGGACATAGCTGATTATTTAGCCAAGTGTCTAGAATTCCAACAAGTTAAGGCAGAACATCGACACCCAACAGGGTTGTTATAACCTCTACCAATTACGGAATGGAAATGGGAAACCATATCCATGGATTTCATCACTGGATTACCAAAATCGACCAAGCAGAATGATACCATCATGGTAGTGGTGGAAAAATTGAGTAAGTATGCTCACTTCGTCCCTGTCAAGTCAACTTGTAAGGCATTAGATATTACCAACATCTTCATGAAGGAGATATTCATACTGCATGGCATGCCTAGGGAGATTATATCCGACAGAGACACAAAGTTTACTTCAAGATTTTGGAAGTCCTTAATGGTTGGTTTTGAGACTAAATTGTTGTTTATCACAACCTACCACCCAAAAATGGATGGATAGACAAAAAAAGTAAACCAGATATTAGAAGACGTGTTAAGGATGCATGTAATGCATCAACCTAAGAAGTGGGAAGACTACTTTCCATTGGTAGAATTTTCCTACAACAACGATTATGAAGAGTCATTGAAGATGAGCCCTTTTGAAGCCCTCTATGGTAGACAATGCAAGATTCCAATCAACTGGAGTAATCCGATGTATAGAATTACAATCGGACCCGACATGATGAAAGAAATGGAACAACAAGTGATTCAGATAAAGCAAAATCTGAAAATTTCTCAGGATAGACAAAAGAGTTACGCCAACAGAAAGAGAACTCCCAGAGAGTTCAAGACAGGAGACCATGTCTATCTCAGAGTTAGGCCCAAGAAGAGTTCTCTGAGAATGGGAGCTTGTGCCAAGATGGCACCTCGTTATTGTGGACCCTTTGAAGTCTTAGATAGAGTGGGACCTATAGCCTATAGGCTAGCACTCCCTCCCACAGTAAAGACACATAATGTTTTCCATGTTTCATTATTGAAGAAATGTGTACATGATTCTAATCATATAATTGTTTGGTCTATGATACAAGTGGATCTAGAAGGAGAATTCCTGCCAGAACCTCAATGCATACTATATAGGAAGGAAACCCCACTCAGGAACTGAACCATTGCACAGGTCAAGGTACAGTGGAAAAAATTTGGCCCATATGAGGCTACGTGGGAAATGGAGGATTCCATGAGACAAGCAAATCCATTTTTGTTTACTTTTGTTTATACAGAGCACATTGGTAGATAGAAAATCGACTACAATGTTCCTTTAAGGGGGAGGGAATTGTAACACCCTTGTTTCCCCCTATTTGTAAATATAATTATATGGGCCAAGAGACTATGGAAAACTCAATATGTGTGAATGTTTGATTTGATGAACCTTTGTATAAAAGGTCAATGAATGTAAATTATGTTATTTACTAGAAAATGGATAAGTGTTGCATGACTGCTGGAAGGGGGTTGTGCTAAGAGAGACCACAAATGCTATGAAAGAGATGGTGAAGGGAACTAGGAATGGTTGTGTTAACCTCCACCAAACCAACACCTTATTGGATTTAATTGCTCAGGACCAGAACAATTCTCTGACCTAGGAATGAATTACAGTCAAGATAGTAGGTGGGAAGACCTCCTCAAGAGTTAATGAGGGGATGAGGCAGACCACCCATTTGTAAGGATTTTAGACCCGAACACAAACTGGGAATTCAAGCCACATGCAATCTTGCTGAGGAAGTCAAGAAAGGAAGGTGTGGTGGGAAAAGGAAGACCTGCGAAGAGTGTAGAGACATGAGACAAATCTCTTGGGTTCAAGGAAGAACTAAGAAATGAGCATGTTCTGGTCGCAGAAAATGGCTGGCAGGGTTATGATACAAGCTGATAAACGAGGCTGTTAAGTGACTAAGGAAGTACTCAGGTGGTCTTCCTTGCTTGGTATAGTGAAAACCATTGCCAATATCCTGCGGGAGGAGGAGAGTAACCTCCGTCCCTACTGTTGCTAAGCCAAAAGAAAGGATTATATCTTTGAACATCATGGTCTAGCTCGGGGGTGGCTAGTGGTAAACCTGTTAGGAGTGACTGAGCCTATGGTTGGGTGGAAACAAGCACCCATTTCAACCGTCGCTTCATGTTATCTAGTTCTGATAAGTGTTTTCATACTCTATCAACTGAATTGGGAATAATGGATGCATGCATGTATTTATATATCTATAAATGGTTTCTATATTGAAATGGTTAAGTTATGTGTATGTGTTTGTTTCCTTGAGAACTTATGCTTCTGCTTGATTTCCCATATACTCCAGTTTAACCCTCGAAGGTGTTTTCATAGGGAGTCACCTCACAGTTCCAGAGTCAGAGCAAGCCTCTTGGCACTGCTACCGTCTTGTTAATTCCACGAGTTTACCTCGCCCTGTTACAAAACTTAAAGTTCTGCGAGCTAGGAAGGCACTTCCTTCAAACCTACAACATGAGAGACCTTAGGCTCTCGCCCACAACCTTAACCAATTCTCTTCTAAGAGTAGAGCTTATAGCCCGAGATTCATCAGAGGGTCCATATGACCATGGTCTAGGAACCCTATGCTAAGTCCGAAAGGAGCTAGCTCTTGACGGATTCAGAGCTTCGGGAGCTTGGATCCCTAGGATGTCAAACTTCATAACTGTAAAAAATACCTGAATGCCAGAGTCACAAAAGGTTGTGAGTTGTTGATCTAGAAAGTCCTTTGGGACTCTTCTTAACCATATGATCTATGCTGCAGTCAGCTCGACGCTTAACAACTTTGAGAGAAAGGGGGAGTTTGCATCACAAAATTCCTAAATGCCTAATCCCCAAAGTGACGAGAGTCATCGATTCAAGGATGCTTTGGGACTTTTCCTAGCCGCCAGATCTGTTCTATGGTTAGCCTGACGCTGACCAATCTCGGGAGAAAGGAGGAGTCTACACTGCCAAACCCCCGAACGTCGAACTCCTGAAGTAATAGGATCTGTAGATCTATGGATCTACGTGGCTAGATCTTGACCATGAGATATGAGGGATGTTAGAAGGCTGCCAATCCGGGGTGACGTGGCATAGTGATGTCACCCAGGGACACGTGGAGTTTGAAGTGCCACGTGTTACCCAGATTTGTGTGTATCACATACCCGATACACCTACTAGAACGTGACACATGTCACCCCCGATGAGGGTACATTTCACCCCTGGTCCTTCTATGTGTCAGCTCGTGGTATGTGCCTGCCTAGCCTAAAGGGTTGGTGAAGTGACCGGGACTCTAAGAGCCTAGGACTTCGGGACTTTGGAGGGTTTGGGGTGTGGTATGGTAGAGATACCGAACGAACCAAAAGCCATAGCCACATGGCGAGCTTACGAGATTTCAGAAGTTTGGAACTTTGGGTGGTCTCGTGCATAGATAGGAAAGAGGCGTGAAGCGTCGAATTCCTCCACAACTGATATACGAGAAAGAGATTAAGTCTAGACATGGGATTATATGGCGGATGATCTTCCACCATGGAGGAAGGAACTTAGAAACAACACATGTGAGGTGGATCCATGTGGGTGCCATGTTTCCCTCAACTAATGAACGCCTGAAGAACATTGGAAAGGTATATCCACCGGTTATGAGCTTGGTTTTGAGCATGGAGACCATGGTTGGAAAGATTTGGACGAGCAGAGTGTGATAGAGACCCTGAATGAAGGATTTGACCACTTAAGGAGAACAAAATTTCGATGCCCCATCCCTAGGAAAGCCACTTAGGGGTCAGGTTTGTTACAAATGATGCTATGAAATCGCATACAATCATTATTCACTAATGTATGATATGAAATCATATTCACTTGATATATGACATAACTCTTTTACAATTTTTCCAAAATTAAATATTCCAAATTTGTATCCAAATATGCAAATCTAATAAGAGGATGAGATAAGTAAGAATTTATCTTTATGATTTAAATATTAAACAGAACATAACAAAATATACCAAGTGAAATACCTCCTCCCTAGTATGTTGAAGGTGACCATTTGTAATGTAGTCCTGCAAGTAGTAGGAAGATGCTTCCAAACATTCTTTTCTTTCACTTCCTTTCCTACTTGCCCAAAGTGAAGCACCGTAATTAACCGCCCAGCCAACTAACAACCTAGCCATCTTCCTAGCACCAAGAAACCTTTTGGTTTCTTGGCCCTCCGTGCTCATGACTCCAAGAACAATAAAGCACAAATGCTCTAAGAAGACTATTACAAGAATTATGTCATTCAAGAATCATCCCAACCTCTCAACATGATCAAACCTCCCAATCCCTGCTCTCCTCACTACTTCTTCTCCCTATTTATCAAGTTTCCATACACCCTTCTCCAAGTCTCCTCAACCACCCTCATTATTATCCATCAACCTCCCTTATCTAGATTTTTTGGAAAAGATTAAAATAAAACTAAAGTATAAATGACTTGCATTAAACAACAATAAATAAAATGCAAAGTCTTTCTTTTCATGCTAGCTAATAAATGCATTTTGACAATTTTCCCCAAAATGTACATGACAACCCACCATGCTCATTTCGTTCATCATACCAACCATCAATCAAAGTCAAAGAAGGTATTTAACGCTTCTATATATTTTGTACACAATATAATTTACATAATCAATAAATGTTCAATTAAATAGTTAATAATATACTTTAATAATTAATACATTAATTAATTGTACTAGTGTACATGTGTAGGGTATGTGTGCGTAGCTAGCGGCCACATATCTCATGCATGTACTAACGATAAACAACCATTGCCTCTAGTGCATAGTTCTTATATGATCCCACCAAGACATGTAGGACAACATATCAAGTAATACATCATTTAATAATATTAACGAACAAAATTACACCAATTAATCAATAACTCATTATCACACTTAAAATATCAATATGAAATCAAAAGAGGGTTTTAAACATGGTAGGAACCAAGTGAGTAAGCAATAATGGCATCTCTAATCCCCAATCAATATTCTCAACTAACATCGAAGTATCCTTCCTTCCTAACCTACTTCCATTTTCCATCCTAGCCTTTCCTCTATTGGACTAAGTTGGAGCGTCAACTATATTAACCTAACTCTAGATAGAACCCGTAAGAGGAAGTGTCATACATCTTGACCAAGCTTCCCCAACAGGGAACTAGCAGTCACCATCACATGTCTAGGGGAGTGTGACTTCACACATCCCTCCCACGACTCTAGGTTTTAGAGGATACATGTTGCGAAATACTTCCACCCCTCCTAATAAAACTAGAGTCAACACCCTATATTGAGCCATACTTTGCAACTATTGTTCTTAGAGTCACATCATCGAACAATCACTATGGGAAAGCTGGGCGTCCTGTCAAAACCACACTTACCATAGATCATAGCAATATTTGAAATCATAAGAAAAACTTATAGTATACATTATCTTACCGATGTATGCGACATCCAAGTTACCTCAACAATATAGTCATTTAGATCATACATAGTTCATCAACCTGTAGGTTAGTTCACTAATGCTCATATCCATGCACATATCCACATACTTAAATTAAATCACATAATTATCAATATAATAAACATATAATAGTAATTATTCATGGTATGTAGGTCCACATGTCCATAGACTAAAGTGATAATGTTTAATAGTCTTCTACATATAATAAACAAATGAAATACAATTCGGTCATAATGTCATTAGGCTACTTAGGTTTAAATGGGGCATTACATAAATCCAGCCTAGCCTTTAGCTCTTTTTCTATGGATTTCTAGCTATGCACCGATCTTCTTTTCCAAAATAATACCATATAACTTAGCTGAAATGGGGCTAATCATAATGGTTCTATAATTTGAGGGATTGTTTTTATCCCCACTTTTAAAATAGGTACAATGAGGCTTTGAATCCAAGGTTTAGGAAAGCCATGCTTAAGTACTAAATTGAAGAGCTTACGGATATGAGGGATTGAGACAAACCTTCCAATTTTTAACATTATAAATTCTAAAAATAATTATAATGTTTTAAACCCTTCTAACCTTATTTTAAAATTTTCTCTCATTTTCATTTTGTATGAAGTATCTAATCATGTTAAATTATTAAATTATGAAATTAAAAAATCTATATAAATATAACCAATTAACAATCTTGAAACATGATGCATCTATAAGTGGGATAGAGTCAACTTATCCCATGCATGTCCCTAATTTTTACCTAAGCCTTAATTCCTTTTAATTAAAGTTTCAAATTTTGATAAATGAACTAATTTGATAATATCCTATTTTAATCTTCTTGTAATTTAATTAAAATATGTATAAAACAAATGTTTCATATGTGATATACACCTTGGAAGTTACATGAAAACCATTATATATATATATATATCAATTTGAGACACTTCAAATCCTTTATTGGAACTATGGGGGTTTTCCTTGGAACAAAGGGTCTATATTAAGTTGGATCACAATTGAAATTAATATTATATTTCTAGTTGAAATTTAACATAGTTACCAACTTAACGAGAACTCTATAGAGTTCTCGTTATTTTTGGTCACATTTTTACCCCATTTTTAAAAATGGTGCTACCGCACCCCCCTCCCTTTTTAGATGGTATTTTGATATTTTAAATTTTCTAATCCATAATGTTTCCACATTATTTTATTAAATGCTTATTTTTCATCTATTTTCAATTTTTTCTAATTTTTTTTCAATGGTGTTTTTAGTCATTTTTCCATGTTTCTTTCAATCTTAAAAATATTTTTTACTATTTGCTTTTTTGAAATTAAGATTTTTCAGATAATTGTGTCTCCTTAATTAATTCATGGGTCCGTACTTTTAAAATATATTGTAAAACATCATTTTTAACACATTGTTTACCTTTACTTCAAAAAAGATACAAAAATAATTGTAGTTAAATAACACTATTTTTGAATATTTAGCAATAAAATATATTTTTTTGATAAATTAAAAACTAAAAAAAACTAAGAACAAGAATTGAAATTACTAAAAAAAAAAATAAAGAAATAAAAAAAAATTTATATATAAAAATAAATAAAGAAAAACTTAAAAAACTAAAGAGCAAATAAAAACCAAAAAATTAAAATTAAATATAAAAACTAAAAGAAAATGAGGGAAAAAAACTAAATTATGGTCAAAAACACTTTAAAAAGGTTAAAGAAACACACACACAAAAAATAAAAAACATATATAAAAACCTAAATTAAAAATCCTAAAATGAAATATTTGATACAAAAATTAAAAAAAATTAAAATTACAACCAAAAAAAAAAAATTTATATTAAAAACCTTTTAAAAAAATTTAAATATAAAAATTTACAAAAAAATTTCAAAAAAATTAAAAACTATATATATTATAAACTATATTCACTCAATCTCTCTCTCTCTCTCTATATAGAGAGAGTGATATTGATATTATCTGTCTAGTTGAAACTTGGGAGCATGAGGAGTCTAAGGTCTCTAACATAGAAGGATTTGTCTTATGGTCAATATGGAACAAAAAATCCCACCGTAGAGGGATATGAGACATAACTTGTTATATTAGAAAGAATATTTCTCCTCACATCCAACTTCATAAGATTGACCCTCTCAATCAGTACAGTTGGATAGAAATTTCAGACACCAATGCTAAGAAGATGTATATAACAATTTACTATTTTGCACCTATTAATTCTACTTTTTATAAGAAAAAAAATCTAGATAACAATTGTCCCTATAATAATTTAGAACAAGATATTTATTGTTTGAAAAATGAAGGTAATATCCTCCTGCTAGGAGACTTTAATGCTAGGACTGCAACTAAACAAGCTACTATTTTAAGTACTGATTCCAACCATAATCCTTTATGGCTATATGAGGACCTTGTTTTATCTAATAGCTACAAAAGGAGCTCTGAAGACCAAATTGATAATTTGTTTGGTATTGAGTTGGTCAAGTTCTGCAGCTCTCAAGACCTAATAATTTGCAATGGAGTAATGAAGTGACCAAACTCCAACCAGCTGACTTGTATTCATGGGCTAGGTAGTAGTGTTGTAGATTATGTGATATATGATATCCCCATTTCCAACCAAAGAACAACTTTTGACCTTTTAAATGACCATGAGCCTGACTTTGATCATAAACCTTTAACCCTAACTCTAAACTTTTCCATGCATAGGAGCGCCATTGAAGAAAATTCTGATAATCAAAGGAATTTACACTTTGACAAAAGTAAAGTTGACATTTTCTTGAAGGATTTAAATATTAAATTAAATATCCTAACTTATAAGGACAACATTGAAGAACTCTATCATGATTTTACAACTACCCTTTCCACTTCTATTAATAAGCTCTCTTTCGAGGTGTCCTATAAAACAAATAATATAACGACCAACCCTTGGTATGATAAATAATGTAAAATTGTTAGGAAAGCCATTAGGGATGCTTCTAATGAGTCCTTAAAACTTGAAAAGATCAATACGTACAAAGCCTAAATTAAAAGGAAAAAATGGTACTATATCAAGAAAAGGAAAGAACAACTTTCACAACTATATAAGTTGGATCCTAAAAAGTTATGGAGCCAAATTCTAAACCTCAATACTAAAGAAAATAATTGGATTCCCTTAAGGGGCTGGAAATCCTACCTTAAAAGTCTTTACGAGTTCCCTAATGCCACGGGCACCATTCCTATTGTCCCTACAAAGGAAGAAGTTTTTTCTTTAGATGACATAGAGTTTGGGGTTAAGCGACTTGCAAATGGGAAAGCTAAGGACATTGAAGGCTACCAAGCTGAAATTTTTAAAATAAGAGGGCCAATCCTTATCGCTCACATACATAATCTCTTCAATTTAGTATTCAAGCAAGGCTTCCCTAAACCCTAGACGTAAATCCTCATTGCTCCTATTTTTAAAAATGCGGATAGAAACATTCCCTCTAATTATAGGACCATTATGATTAACCCGATTTTAGCCAAGCTTTATGGAATTATTTTGGAAAAGAAGATTAACTTTTGGATAGAAATTCACGGTAAAAGAGCTAAAGGCCAGGCCGGGTTTAGGAGATATCATTCAACTATGGACCATCTTGTTACCTTTAGGATCATTGCAGAGGAGTTCTGCAATACTAAAACCAATCTTTTTTGTTTTTTTGACTTTAGAAAATATTTTGACATGGTTCCTAGGAAAAACCTTTGGAATAGGTTGGAAGAGATAAAAGTGCCTCTTGAGTTGAGGGTTGTTGCAATAAAGATGTATGAGAATGTTATTGCTAAGTTTAAAAACACCGAGGGCTGGTCAAAAGAGATTAACTGCAATATCAAAGTCAAACAAGGTTGTCCCTTGTCCCCTACCCTTTTTGGCATATACATTGACAAGTTAGAATATTGCTTGGAAAAAGCAGGTTGTGTCGGCCCTACTCTCACTGGTATAGTCATCAATMTTCTTCTTTATGCTRATAATATCGTTCTTATGGAAAGGAGTCCCCATGATCTTGAAAACCAACTAAGAATCCTCAAGGATTTTTGCTCCAATATGGGTATGACTGTTAATACTGATAAGGCTAAGGTCATGATTATAAAATCCAATAAGATCCCTTATGATACCTTCGTATATGACAAAAACAACTTGAAGGAAGTGAATTAATACAAATATCTTGGAATTGATATCCACCACACGCTCAATTGGAATTATAGCATTGAGAAAATGATTATAGGGGGATGGAAACCTTATTATGGGCTTGAAAACAATTGTAAATCAACTAATCTTTGGAGTTGGGATAAGAAGAAACTCTTTTTTGAGACTCATGTTACACATGTTATCTTTATGGATGTGAAGTCTGGGGCTATAGTATCTCTCGCGAATCCTAGAGAAAGATAGAGAAAATACAAAATAATTTTATAACCTATAATCTCAAAATTAAAGGAAATACGCCCTATCCCATCCTCATCTTAGAAACAAGTCTCTCCCCCATTGAGAGTATGGCTATGACTAGATACCTAATGTATAAGAACAAGTTAAACAACATGGAAGACAATAGGCTTCCTAAAATTGCTTCAAAATCGAGTCATAACCACCATTGACTCAAGCAAGGTTGGCATAAAGATGCCCGGTCTTGGCTAAACTATTGGGGAATCATGGAAGACACCGTTTTGCAAAATAAAGAGACTATTAAAAAAACGTCAAATCAAAATTAAGGTATCATAAGGATGTAATCAACCCTAATCTAGAAGATCAAAATTATCTATATGTTTTGCCAAGTGTAAAGAAAAAAAAAAACATTGCTAAGATAAGAACAAATTCTCACGAGCTCCATAGTGAAACTGGGCGTTGATCAATTCCTAAAACACCACGGGATGAAAGAATGTGCCACCTTTGTGACACTAAGAAGGTTGAAGATGAAAAACACTTTCTCTTAGATTGTCGAGCCTATACCCATATTAGATCTAATTTTCCATATATTTGTCACACCAACCTTCCTAACCTCTTAACTCAACAAAATTATGGTGATCTTGGAAAGCTTCTCTTAATGCTTTTCGAGCACAGAAACAAAATTCTAAAGAATCACAAGTAATCACTTACCCTCTTAAGGTCTAATGGACCAATTCGGTCTTAGTGGATGTTAATCATCATCATCATCATCATCATATATATAGTTTACACACATACACATATATATTTTCAGATCTTTTTTTTTTTTTAATTTCGTTTCTTTTTTAGTTTTTTAAGTGCTTTTTTTTTTT
>ML804131.1:180527-201854 GCA_009831015.1 Picea engelmannii
GGAGGGTTGTTCAGGGGAGGGTGGTCTTAGGAGTGGTTCAACAACTGGTTGAGAGTGGCATTCAAGGTGTCAAATTCACTCTCTAAATTGCTAAATCAACCATCAACTTTGGAAAGTTGGGTTTGGACTTGGGCCTCTAAATGGTCAAAGTCGACCTTTTTTTGTTTGATTTCGACCTGTACTTCTTGTGTGCGAGTGGTGGCCATTTTTAAAGTTGGGGTGCCTGGGATGGGGAGTGGGTCCATTGAAAAAAGGTGGATATGTGATATATATCACTATGATCATGGTGGAAAGGGAAAGCCAATGTGATAGATGTTAAATAAGGGTGTCGAGAAGGGTGGGTGGGACCACAAAAAAATCTTATAAGTGATAGGTACCATGATGATTAGGGTGAAAACGAGAATCCAATGGGATATGTCCCAAAAAAGGTTGCCAAGAAGGGGGCTGGATCCATGAAGGCTTCAAAATGCTAGGTACCATGATGATCAGGGTGAAGAGAGGAATCCAATGGGATAGGTCCCGAATAAGGGTCATGACGGGACCACTATAGTCTTTTTTTTACTCTTGCAAAGTTATACTTCGAATTGAACAATATTGTAGGAATGAAGTGCCCAAATTGTTAATAGGAAAAATTCTGTAGGAATTTTGCAACCAAAATGCAGGAGGTAGGGTTGCACGGTAATAGATCTCTTCCGTTCCTTTTCTATTATGTGTCTTTCCCCAGGGTTAGGGTTTTTCAGGCTTCTTTCAAACAAGGGTTTACCCTGTGCTATATCTTTTTGATATACATGTGGGGTTGATAAGCAGTACTAAGCCCAATATCTTAGGGAACCAACTAAGGAGGCTCGACCATACCCTTAGCTGTACTACCTAATTACCCAAGTACTAGAGAGTATCTTCCCAAGTGATGTTATCGATGTCACTATAGCAACTAGGCAAGCGATCGATTGATCTAGAGCTAGTTTCAGGAGATCTAGGGGACTTCCGATATACTTGACAGTACATGGGAGTGATGGTTGTGTATAGATTTTGTTTGATGCGGTACTATTCGAAGGGTACCAACATGGGTTATAGAGGTTTCCAACAAGTAGAAATGTTTGTTTCTAAGTAACTTCGTGAAACCGTCTATATTTTATGTGTGTATTCTTCTTTGATGTCCCTTTTCAGGTGATCACTCCAGGTGGATGATGTAGTAGCCTTACAAACTCTTGTAGGCTATAGAAAACAAAGAAAATGGGGCCAATGTGGTTATTTGATGCCACTTAGGCCTAAAATGTTATATTTCTAAAGTGACAATAGGAAAAAGGGAAAAAGTGTTATAAAGCGACATTACGACTAATAGTCAATTTAACATTAGAAAGGTCACTTTAATCTTTTAAGTTAAAAGGGTCACAAAAAGGAAAAAGGGTCAAGGAAGGGTGAATAAAGACTTATAAGAGGAGGAGGGCACACCCCTTGGCCATTATGCATTGTTGTTTTCTAAAACCCCTAGAGAAGGAGATTGTGTTCAATGGTGAAACTATCCACCTTAGATGATCATAGAGGAGGGATCATACATATCTTTCATTGTGCTTCAGTGTGGTCGAGGTTCTTATCTTAGTGGCTGAGTTTTCTCATTTTGGAATCATGTTTACCTTGAGGTTCGATTTCCAACTGTTGTGGCCAAATATTTTGAGCATGGGTCGAATTTTCCCTTGAGAAGGGCATATCTTTGCAGTTGGGCCAAATTTTCTTTATGGGCACACTTCAACCTCTAGAGAAGGCCAATTTTCCCATTGTTTGGGTCGATTTTACTTGCAACATAGTCATTTTCCATTATGGATTTGTTTGTTGTTTCCTATGGAGAATTTCTCTCTTAGTGGGGACTGAAATATTGGTGGTGGAGCTTGCTATCTTATTGGATAGAAAATCATGTGGTTGGGGAGGCTTCTACAACCATATTTTCTGGTCAAGTTTGGTACACATTCGTCCAACAACACTACCAATCCTTTACAAGGCATTTAGAGACCAAATATGCCAGTCATCTTGCTGTGTAAATGTATTGATAAGATTCATAATAAATGTGGGCCTTTTTTAGCTATCTGTATCGTTGTTATCACCTTTGTTTATGCATTTGATAACTACAACATTGCTATTTTATTTTGTATGGATCATAAATGTCTTATTTAGCAACCAAATCCCACATTTAATCATTGAAACCATAATTGTTAACACCCAACAACAAGACCATTAGTATAAAAACAACAAGAAAGATAATGACAATCAATTTGAGGGTTGTATAGCAAGTGTTTGACAAAAGTTTTAACTCAAAAAAGTACCAAAAATATAACATAAGTGATAAGGAGTTTATTAAAGTGGGACTTGGGCACAACAATAAAGTGTTTGACGAAACCTCTCAACCAAAACAAGCAATAAATCATAACAACAAGGATCAAATACCTATGTCAATAGTAGGAGGGCCATTACATCTTTCCCATTGCAATTTTACCCGCTAAACGACAAATCCATGTGCTTTAAATATGCTGATAGTACATGTCTCTACCTTGAAAAAACAATTCCCACCGTTTCAGTAGAGGAAGGTGCTCTGATACCACTAGTTAGGTACTTGATGTGTTATAATGAGTAGAAAAAAAATTATTGCATCAAATATCATGAGAACAACAAAATGCAGAGAACCACAACACCAAAATAATGCCTTTATTGATAGAATTCAATGTTCACTTGCCTCTTTGAGGGGAAATCTCTAGTAGAGAAACACTCTATTACAATTATTCTCGAGACAAGTCTTTCTCATGTTTCCTACTCTTATTTGTACTAATTCTATCTTCTAAAGAACATTTTAGAGGAATATATTTCTAGAAGCAAACGCTTCTATTAAGTCTTCTTACATTAGACTTGTTCACATTATTAAATAGGTCTTATTAACTAATGTATGCCTTTATTACATGGAAAATGTATTATTCTACCTCTGTGAGGGGTTAGGGAGGTTAGGTCCCTAACAATATATCTCAATTTCAAAATATTTGTAACACCACCGACCTTCTTAACCTATTACCTCATCAAAACTAAGGAGATGGCTAGGAAAACTTATATATAATATTTTTTTAGCATAGAAATAAAATGCTAAACCAAACCAAGTAATTCTTATCATTTTTTCCTAAGGTTCAATAAACTAAAATTGGTCTCAAAAAATAGTAACAATCATTATCATCATCATTGGTAGATTGACTAGTAACAAAGATAAAGAATAAATAAATTCGATCTTCAAAAAATAGTAACAATCATTATCATCATCATTGGTAGATTGACTAGTAACAAAGATAAAGAATAAATAAATTCGATCACTTGAGGATTCGTGATAGAAAGAAGATTAACATAAAAGATGTATAAGTAAGAGTATGCATTATGATGACAATCAAAGTGAGAATTTAATTATGCTAAGGAACACATTTATATATTGTTGTGAAGTTTGAATATTAGTATTTAGGTGTATGCTTATGGTCTCAAAGAAACAAAAACTAACCAATTTGACACAAACACATTCACGCAAAGGATATTTCAACGAACCATTACAATGGAATGTTGACAATAATTATCGAGCATCATATTCATTTGTCTTGTCATCTTCATGATTGTTTGTTCACTCATGTATTGTTATGATATAAGCATATATGATATAGAATACTTTGTATTTTTCAAGTTATAATATTTATACACTTTTCTCTAATTATAATGGAAGAAGGATAAACATTCTATATTTTCAACCTTTTTGGATTTGTCATCATCGTAATTTGTCCAGACAATATTTGTTAAAATTGTGATTTAGATTGATGAAATTGTTGTTTTTAATGCAAAAATAGATTTATCACCCTTGAATATCCCTATTGCAACCAAATTATGCAATGCTAACAATAGATATATACAATTCCATCAATCCAAAATGGTTTTCGCGAGATTTCAACCTAAAAATGTCAGTTTTCCTTCTTGTTATTTTGAGTTGTGGAAAAAGGTCAGTTCACAATCCGTTTAGAGTATGAAAGTATAATGGGATTTGGGTCCAATAATATAGTTGATTTGATTTCTTCAAACTATAGTTGTTGATAAAATGTTAAGTTATTCATATCATATTGTTGAAATTAATTCTTGATTGAAGGAATATTGGAGTGGATATTCTACCTAATTTTAATGTGCCAATAAATATTTTAAGATTCCATTCTCTGAGGTTGTTTGATTGCTTAAATATTTTTCTTGCCACATTTTTATAACTATGAATGAACATGTAAAGCAGTGAAATTGTTATTGTATCAATGTGCCAATATTACTTGGTGTACTTTGGGATTAAACTAGTGTCGGATTGTCCATTTGCATGTAGTTATTGATTTCCTATACAATTTCTAGTCAAGACTTACCCTTATACAAAGCAAGAAATGAAGGATGAATTGTAAACTTGTGTTGGAATTCTTGAAGTTGAAGTCAAAACTCTAAATTCTAAAGTCGAGTCTATGGATGGCTAATTAATAAATATCATCCATTTGTTGTAGAATTTGACAATTTATGTTACAACATTATAGACTATCATTTGATATCAAAGCTTAGGGGTAAACCCAACCAATAAGTAGTTACATTAAAGGAGGCGTAGTTCCAATTCTGGGTTCTTCTTTTAAAGGAGAAACCAAGGTGATGATTTCACACTGTCACAATCAAATGGATGCCTTATGAAAGTTATTCTCAAAAATAATTCTGTTATAATATTGTAAGTCACACTTATTGAATAAATTTGCATGAAATTCCACTACCTAAATCTCTAGAAATATCACACAAAATTATCTCAAATTCTCAAAGAATTATCTATGTAGAAAAATGCCAATATTTTTTTAAAACCGCCATCACATGCATATATTATACTGAATTATTTGAGTGCTCTGTAATATGCACCTTCTATATTGACCATTTCAATGCTTTATCAAAATTTTGACTAAAATAAGATGGATATTGTAATATTTGTCTCAACATGTGATGCGATAACCCTTAATTTTGTACTCAACCAACTACCAAATTATGATTTTTCCCACAAAGTGCACAACTACCAGTGTACTAGTTTTAATAGAAATTAACATTTAACTAATACCATGAGGAATTTACAGTCATAGGAAAAGGGGAAAAAAAAGAAGATAACACCATTTAAATAGGGATTGAAGATTCTTATTTAACATAGACATAATTGAACTCTTACAGTCTCATTACATCACCAGAAAATATGACACAATTCTCATACTTTATTAAATGAATTGAGTGCGTTCCTCTGTTCCACGTTGTGAAACAAAACTGGGCATCCCTTTGTTTGTGTTATTTATCCTACATAAGTACCTTCTTTGTCCCCCTATTATTTTTCCTGAACTGAACTAAAGTGAACCACTCTCTTTCTCTTAATCTCTTCTGCTCCCAAGCTCCCTCACCAATTTCCAACCCTTCCTTTTTTTTTTTCTTTCCAACGATCCATTTGAAGCGAACCATTTCGGCTCATGTGGATGCAACTATACATCCTATAGAGGATGAATATCCTTGCATGTGTTCTAGTTCTTCTTCAGAAACCCATGATGCAACTTTGAAACCCCTATTCCTCCACTTAACTAGATATTCATAATATTCTTTATTCCGGGTCCTTTTTCTAGCCCTCTTCACCAATATTTTCTCTAATTCTTTGGCTGGTTTAACAAGCAGTCGTTGCTTCCATTCAGCTAGGGCACTTTCTTCATCACCCCCTTCTCCCTTGTGAAACTCGTATAAGCCAACAACATTTAATATTGGGGAAATGTCAAAATTATACGACAACTCTAACTTATATGTATTAGCATAAATCTTCCTCATGACTCGACATGGTCTAATTTTCTTGTAATTGAATTTACTGTACGTACCTCTGGGGAATATTTATTCCCTTAAATGTGTCATTAATAGCTCTCCTTATTCAAAAACCTTTTGTCATCTTCACAAATATGATCATTTCTTATGTATGGTATTTCTTTGTTGCAACTTTTGCTTGATCTGCTCATGCATCTCCTGTATACTCTTTGCAAACTCACTTGCATCAACACTCCTTATGTCCTCCAAATTTGGAAACTTAACCAAATCCACAACACCTTTTGGTGACCTGTCATAAACAATATGAAATGGACTCTTTCCCACAGATTTGTTGATTGAATCGTTGTAAGCAAACTCAACTTGGGCCAAGACCAAATCCCATTGTCCTAGTTTTTTTCCACTCAAACTCCTTAACAAATTCCCAAGGTTCTGGTTAACCACCCTTGTCTCTCCATATGTTTGTGGAGGATATGCAGAACTTTAAAACACATTATAACCCTTCTTCTTTCAGAGTATTCTCTAAAAATGTCTAAATATTGTATCTCTCTTGGAAGTGATACTTCTTGGCACTCCATGTAACCTTACAATCTCTCAGAAAAATAAAACAACCACTTTAGTAGCATCATTGGTCTTCCTGCATGGTATGAAATGTGTCATCATTGAAAACCTATCCACTACAACCATCATAAAATAATGACCTCTATGTGTCCTAGGTAGTCCCAACACAAAGTCCATACTTATATCTTTCCATGGCCTCTCGGGTACCGACAATGGTGTATATAACCCCGTGTTTTGACTTTTTCCTTTTGCTAGCTAGCAAATTATACAACAATCAACAAACTTCTTGACATCCTTGCTGATTTTGGGCCAAAAGTATCTTTCCTTCACTAGCGTTGTGGTCTTATCAATGCAAAAATGTCCACCTAAACCTCCGTTGTGTAACTCCCTAACAAGATTTAGTTGCAATGAGTTTCGTGGAATGAAAAAACTTTAATTCTTAAATAAGAATCCTTCTTGGATGTGAAAATCCAAATACAATGTTCTATCAATGCTCCAAGGTGCTTTGCATGCTTCCACACCTATGCAAAATCTGTGTCCTTTGCATACAACGCCTTCATACATTACAAGCTAGCAACTTCAAATGACAAAGTATTCAACATCATTATTCTCCGACTTAACACATCTATAAACTTATTCGACTTTCCATACCTATGCTTCAAAATAAACAAGTAACTTTGCGAAAATTCCTCCCATTTGGAATGCTTTTGATTTAACTTACCATGACTATTGATATACTACAATTCTTTATGATCAGTAAATAAGACAAACTCCTTCGGTAGTAAGTAATGTTGTCATTTCTTCAAGGCTTGTACAATAGCATAAAAATATTGATCACAAACATAACACTTCTTCTTAGCATCATTCAATTTTTCACTGAAGAATGCGATCGACCTTCCTTCTTGGCTAAAAAATGATCCAATCACTGAACCACTTGCATCACATTTTACTTGAAATACTTTATTGAAATATGGAATCGCCAATACTGATTGTTCGATTACCTTTTTATTCAAGTCCTCAAAAAACTTCATGGTTGTTGTTGTTCACTTGAAAATCCCTTTATTCATACATTCGATTAGTGGTGCACAAATCTTGCTGAAATTTCAGATAAATTTCTTGTAGAAGCTCGCCAAACCATGGAAGGTTCTCACATCAAAGGTACATTTAGGTGTTTCCCACTCCAAAATAGCCTTTTCCTTCTCAGGATCCATATTCAAGCATTCATTGGAAATAAAAAATCCCAAGTACACTAATTCCTCCTTTAGAAACATACATTTCCTCAAATTTATCAGCAATTTCTCTTCCCTCGATCATTGCAACACCTTTCTCACATGCTCCAAGTGTTCTTCTTTGGTTCTATTGAAGATTAGAATGTCATCTAGGTATATGACAACAAAATTTCTTGAAAATGGTTTTAAGACTTCATTCGTAAGTCTCATGAATGTGATAGGGGCATTGGTTACCCCAAACGATATGATTAGCCACTCAAACAGTTCATCCTTCGTCTTAAATGTTGTCGTCCATTCATCACCTTCCCTTATCCAAATCTAATGATATCCACTTTTCAAATCAATCTTTGAAAAGTACTTGCCCCCATCAAACAATCCATAAGGTTGTCCATCCTTGGTAAGGGAAACCTATACTTAATAATAATCCTATTGATATCCCTATAATCAATACACATTCCCCATTCACTGCCTTTCTTTGGTGTCAATATTGTCGACATAACACAAGGACTCCAACTCTCTCACATTAGTCCTCTATCCAACAAATCATTTGTTTGATCACTTCCTCACTCTCTATTGGATTTATCTAGTAAGGAGATTTATTAGGAAGACTTGACCCTAGTATCGAGTCAATTTGACGTGATATACTTGTCAAGGGAGGTAGATCCACTGGTATATCATCAACAATGATCTCTTTAAATTATTTCAACAAAGGTTGAATCTCGTGGGATACATAACTCATTTTTCCCATCTCTTGGACTTGTTTTGGCATCAAGGATAAAAATAAATGAGTCTTTTTCTACTCTTTCAATTTTTTTTAGCTAAGCACAACATGACTCGACTATTACTACTTCCCACATCTTTGCTACTACTATTTCCTGTTGTTGTCATTGCATTTTCTAGCATTGGTTCTAATCTGTATGGTTGCTCAACCTTTGTGAATTGATAAGTATTCTCTCTACCATCATGGAAAAATTTCCTATCAAACAACCATGGTCTTCTGAGTAGTACATGGCATGCATCCATCTCTACCACATCACATAAGATCTGCTCACTAAAATTTCCAATCTCAAAATTTAACAAGCATTGTTCCATCAGAGTCACTTGTTGTCCTTTTTTTAACCATGATAACCTTGAAACCCGATACAGATTTGGAAGGGGAATACCTTTTAATTATAATTTCTGCATGACTTCCTTGGACACCAAATTTTCTGTGCTTCCACCATCTATGACCAGATTGCAACACTTGCCTTGAAGTTTACATTTAACCTGAAAAACTTTCTTCCTTTGCTTAGACTCTTCTTCTAACTTCTTTTCAAGTTTAACTAACACTCTCTGGAACATTAAATTCTCACCTTGCTCCATTTGAAGCACATGATATTTTCACCAAGAATCATTGTCTCATCTGCCTATGCAACCTGTGTTTTGGCTTCACCTCTTTTTCCTGAAGTGTGCTTCTCTGGACCTTCAGATGCCTCGTGTCTGCCTACTCCACATTTGTTCTTTGGTCATAGAGGTTCATATCGCCCATCATTAGAGCAACAACTCCTTCGTTCAAGGGATCAACGATTGAACCATCATCAATCTCACACGGTTTTAGGTCGCTCCGCCTACCTGAAATCTAGGTTTCGCTCCACACGATTGCAGATTGCTTTGAACTCAAGAAGAACAACCCGGTCATAATTTAAAACCTTGGACCCAAAATTTGAGGGAGTGAGGAGCAACACATTTGAAGAGAGACCATATCGCAGAACGATAGACAACATTGCAGTCTAATGGTCGAACCATCTCCGAATACGCCTCATTTCAGATTTTATTCTTCTCTGGTGTCATATACTTTGGTGCATGAATTGTCTTCTCATATCGTTTTCTACCTTGCTTATTGTTAATCGCAACTAAACTAGGCTCGTACGAAGCAGACAACAAATGAAAAATCTCTTAACATGGTGAATATGGTTGTGAAATAAAGGTGGTCGCTCTCCTCTACATAACCCTAAACCTAATAATTGGAATTCCTATCAGATCTGAGGAGAAAGTCTCTCCTTGTCGCTGGTAACCCCACTGCTTTACATCTCCTCTCTACAAAATTTTAAACAAGCAATATTTTGTAAGCCTTCTTGTGCTCGTAATAAGAATCTGTTTGGAATAATGATCTGCTTTGACAAGTCCTAGTCGTGTTCACCATGTTTGTCACTAACATAAATTGAACATACCACCATTCATATTGCTTTTGTAGCCTACAATGGCATTTTCTTGGGAGAGTTTATGCATCCTGATATATTTTGTACTGTTGAGGTAGTGGTGAGCCATACTCAAGGACCAAAGTATTACACCATTATGGTACCAAGCTTAGATCTGGGTCATAGTTTTGGAGTATAGTCGCAACTCACTGGAAGCATGATTAGTTGCACTATCGCAGAGAATTTGAAGAGACCTTGTGAGCTCCTCTTGAACTTCATCTGCACTTGAATTTGAACTTTCTTGAAGGAGTCCATACAACTCCATAATCAATGTATACATGCACTCATTGAATTTAAGTAGCATTGTAAATGAGTGCATTTTCGGTGGAAGGTGACACCCTTCATTTTCCCTGCGTAATTGAGTTTACATTGCAAGGTCAGGGTGGAGTTGCAAGAAACTCTGTGTTCTGTCTTTAAAATTGCTCGAGTTGAAGAACTATTAGAGTTACTGAACACTCTAATCCTCTCTTCTATAGACAATACAATCACCATTGACAAAACTACTTTGCAGTCCATTGTAACATGCTTGCAAGTTTCACAAGCCAAAGCAACACTGCTGCAAACTCAAACTCGACTTCTTCACGATGCACTCGAGCGACAAAATCTGCGACAACATTTTGAAATAGTCTTTGTTTAGAACAACAATCTTTTCAAAAAAGATGATGATGTTGATTCAGAACAACAACTAGTGCAAGAGAAACTCAGTGAGACAACCCCAGATTCAAGTACAGATAAAGATCAACTTCCTCTTTCCAAGCAGATCACCAGATCTTGGGAAGAAATTAGAAACAATAGACGCAGAACCAATATCGGATATGAAAACGATGTCACCTTTCATAATCCGGATTACACCAAAATGATACAATTCTAGAGTGTTGGACTGCTGCAGTCACCTTCTCCATTTCAAGAGCAGATTTCGATATGCCAACATTGTCAGTGAGTTGGCCATGTTGAAGATCAGTGCTTCAATATTCATCTTTGCGAGCATTGTGGATAGCACAATCATCCTTCAGATAAATGTTTCAAATGAAAGACAACTGCAAGAGTAAAGAACCACTATGGGTGGATGACTTCTTGGGGATGGTCATCAATAGTCAAGAAGATATGTCAGTCATATCGACGAATTGACTCTAGAGTATTGACACATCTTGCAGCGAAAGGATTTGCATCTTCTCACCTTGTCCCTGACAGGGGGGAACAACATCAATGATTGATAGTTAGGGTTCCAATTTTGAAGTCCTATTAGTTGAGCATTAACAAGAAAGCATGATTGGTTCGTGGTTTTCCTTAAATCACCACTTAGTAGAAGGCCTCCGACTTTTTCTAGACAATGGTTTATGGTTTTCCTTAAACCTCCACTTAGTACAAGACATTCAACCTCTTCTACATCACATTTTATGGTCATCTTTAAACCAACATTCGAGAGCTCTTCCAATTAGCAAAAGACACCAACTTCCAACTTCTAGCTAACTTACAAAATGTTCTAAGAACCATTGAGCCTAGAGAAGGGTTCTAGAGTTTGTGGTCACCCTTAAACCACTAGATTGGTTTGTGGTCTTCCTTAAATGACCATCATTATTTGGTTTGTGGTCATCCCAAAACCACCAAATTTAGAGAGCTCATTTATCCATTCAATAGCTACATGCTTCTAGATTTTAGCTTCCCACTTTCAGATATCAACTCTCACCTTGGGCTCACATACAACCCTTCGGATTAAGGGGTGGAATGTTGGAAAGGTAATCCGTCAGGGTTACCAATGTGAAGGAATATGAACCATCATAAGCTATGAACCGTTATTAGGAGTCCAAGAGACCTTGGAAGACGAATCCGAAGGTCATAATCATTGTATATATATATGTATCATATTGATGAATAAATGCGCACTCACGCTTATCTTTATCTCGCGTTCCAATAGTAGCAAGTAATAATATACTTACCTTTCCTCTTCCAAATCCTCTTCCTCTTCCAGTATCATTTCTTCCTCTATTACTTTGGCTGCTGGTAGATTCATTCTCCTTTTCATTTCCTTGAGAAATACTTGCTCTGCCCTTGCCTCCAGGTCCTTTACCTTGGAATTTTTGTTGTAATTTTTTGTCAATATTTTCTTCCACCTTCAAAGCAACTTGATATGCATCATCTACATTATGAAAGAAATGCATACTCATCTCATCGTGAATCTTATATTTTATCCCATTCACGTACCTCACCATTCTTTGATATTTTGGTTCTTTTATCTCTGATCTAAGTGACAATTTGAATAATTTCTTAGTATATTCTCAAACATATGTTTCTTTTTGCTTTAAGTTTTGCACTTGCGTACACAAATTCTACTGGTAATTGACAGGTAGTAATTTCTCCTTGATTTTGATTACCATCCTCCTCCAGGTTGTGATATTTCCTTGTCTGTTGTCTACCCTATCCTTCTATAGCATATCCCACCAAAGTGCAATATGACCCTTTAGCTTTGTGACGGTGAATCGAACCTGATTGGGGTCTTGAACATTCTGATACTCAAAGTACATTTTGAGCTCTCCTATCCAATCAATGAGATTATTTTCTTTCAAACTACCATTGTAATATCCCTAGGCCAAACCCCAATTCTAAATGTACATATGCTTTATAGGCTGGTGAGCTGGGATGTTTTGGTCCAAAGTGCCTTTGTATCTATTTTTTGAGGCTAGAGTGCCCGTGTGGTTATTAGGCAAGAGAGCCAAGATACTAAAAGGCTAGCGAGCCTATCATTGTAATATGTAACCACACTTCAATTATTAATAAAAATACATCACTGCTACAGACCAACCGAACAAAAAGAGTATGAGGGGGGGCTAGAACTCCACACTAGAGGGAAAGGGGGCTAAGGGTATAGGAAGAGGGGTTGAGCTAAGGGGGTTTAAGTCAAGGAAATATTATATTAATATTTCCTAAATTCTAAGTTATATGATAGTTTATCCTAAGTTCCTAATGATGAGGAATGTATCACCCAAGTGGGGACAAGGTAGTTTCTAACATAATAAGTGTCAAGTTCGGAACATGAAAATATATTGTGGGAAATTAGTGTAATTCCCATCATTCTAATCATTCACTCATCACTCTCATCCCTCTCATGTAGACTCTACCATCCATTAGCCATACATGTATTTGCGAAGCTTGGAAGCTAAGGATAACTAGTAAACCTGAGTATTTGGAGCTGAAGAAGCAGGTTGTCAGGCCTTTGTGCATACTAAAGAGGTAGGTTTCCAGGCTTGTGAGCATTCTCTCTGGGTGAGAGAACTACTGGTAATTTATTTCCTTGTGTAATGGGAAATAGCCACATATATATGAGACTTTTTGTCAGGGACGTTGTTGAAGCCCCAAAAGGGAAGTGGGATAGCCGAAGGACTGTTGAGAAGAGAAGGGGCACACTTCCTAGGGTGGGACAAGATGTGGGAAATGAGAGGTTGTAGGATAGTTGTAGAAATTGACACCTTGACCTAAGTTTTATGGTGCTGGTTAGACCTTAGTCTAGCTTAGGAAGCCTTCCCTGGTGGAGTTTCCAACCTCAGCTCGAGGGTGACCTGCTGCTCAAAGTTTATGAGCAGTAGAGTATAAGGCTGGGAATAACATCTGAGGTATGAACACAGTTGGTGATGTGACATTAAAATATAAGTGTTATTTTTATCTATGTTTATGTGCCAATTACTGCGTGTATATTAAGTTAATTCTGTTATGCTTAATTGCACATATTTATGCATGAATGGTCTGCTATTAGAACTGCATATTTGTAGCATATGCATGGCATTTAGGTAATGAATGGTATCAAAGAAAATAATTTTTGTGTGGCGTGCCCCAACTTGGTGTTGGGAACGTTACATTGTGGCATCAAAGCCACAGGTTCAACACCAAGCTTGTATGGGCTAGAGACAGAGCGTTGAAGCTGAGTTTGTAGAAATTAAATCTATGAGGATTTCTGCAGCATGTTTATGAAATTTATTTCCATGAAATTGGAAGAAATTCATGAGGAATTTGAAGGAATGGAAAGTAGGGATAAAAAATCCTCAATTTGAATCACATTTTGGATATTTTCAAGCCTGGAATTGGCTGAATTATGAATTTTTGAGTTATAGTGAAGTCATGGCGAAATTTGGAATAAATCCCAAATTTATGAGCGAATGCGAGTGAAATTCATGCCCAGAAATGCCCATCTCTCATGCACAGATGTAATTAGTTGTGTGCAGGGATGAAATTGGCCGTAGTAAGCTTAATTTTATATTTCCATGGCATCTTGGGCATAGAATTAAAATTTATGTATTTCTGGAAAAATTCAAAAATTGGGAAAATTTGAGTATTTTTTTGTACATGACATCAGGATGATGCAAAAATGATGTGGCAGAGGTAGCATGGAATGAAATGGTGACAGGTCCATGGTGACAGGTGAAAAGTGGCAGTTGGTGGTAGGTGGCGTGGGGGTTGCGTGAGATAGTGGTATAGTGAATACCATAAACCACTGTCGCATGGGGGGAAAAGAGGTTTTAGTTTCCGACCCTTTACCATGCGACACCACTTAGATTGTGACACGTATCAAGGAGAAACCATTGTCACAAACCAAGGTGATGTTAAACGTCAAGAACATTTGGGATGCAATGTGCCCCCTTCATTGTCAATCTCACCAGATCTCTAGTGTCAGATTTGGGAGACATGCAAGTTTGTACGCACCAAGGAAAAAGGTGAGAGATGGGAGCCAACCATCATCACGACCAATAGAGAGGTGCCACATGTAATTTTTATAGCCAAAGTGGGACCCTTATCCCATCAAGGTCAGAGATACGCCAGTTGGGCAGGTGGGACCCTTAAAATATCAATATTTTATTAATGTTTAAGCTAACGTAAAAGGAAAAAAGGATAAAGAAAAGAAGAAAGAAGAGAGAGAAGATGAATGAGGTAGGTATAGGAATTCGAAGATCCTGAGAGGGCATCACTTTGGGGTGACATGTGTACCAAAATTCCATACCATTCACTAAGTCCACAGAAAACAATCATTTTTCTCAGAAAATTACAGTGTTTTATAGGTTATGAACTTGCAGGCCATTTTTGAAGGCCTAAACATCATTTTTAGGAGATCAAATTTGTACAAAAATATGTGTGAGACAAAAGATTTTACTTCTAAAATGAAAGAGCTCGGAGAGAGATTTCTAACAAGATAAATTTTTCGTCAAACAAAGCTTGTATGAGGGAGTTACAGGCCAAACAATGCAGGGTAATTTTTAGTACCAGTTGACTTCTAGAAGGAATAACTTTCTGTTCAGAAGTCAGATTAGAGCACAAGAGAAGTATACATAAATATATTGAACCATAGAATACATATAAGGAGTTATATTGAAAATTTTAGTTCTCAAAAGTGCAAAAGAGAAGGCATATGTCACCTGTAGCATTCAATGCTAAAAGAGGTAATTTAACCAAAACTTCCACATGTTGTAACTAACATCCTAGAGCTCAGATGAAGGTGAAACTTGGTCAAATTGTCCAAAATATGGTAATGAAGTAACCCAATTGAGATATTGTCAAAATATCAAAGGATATGATGTCAAAGATTCCTAGACATGACCAAAATTACACATGATTGAAAGGTGTGCAAAAGAAGTAAATGGGTATTGATCAAATGGCCATAATTATCTGCTCAAGACTCAAAATTGAGAAAGAAAGAAGTAATTGAAAAGGTATTGGATATAGGAGTCCATATGTTCACTCAGGAATATGAATTGAGTTGTATAATTCATAGGAAAACAAAAAGACTGTTTCTAGTGTATTTAAAAGGGAAGAATGGTGCATAAATTGATAGATTTGTTAAATTATTATAGTCTAACAAATCCTATAGCCTGCACATTTTGTAGATTTAAGGGAAAATATATAAGAACAAGATAAAAAAAAGAGACCAGAGGCATGGAATATTCACAAATAACCTGCAACCATGAAGATGAAGTCAGGGGGTTGTGTGTCAGTATGGGTAATGTTGGGACAAAATCAAATGGACATGGATAAGGCAAAGAGGAAAACATGAATTTGGTAGTAACAATAAAGAGTATCCAAAGAGATGTTGAAATTTATAAAGCTGATAATGAGAGGTTTACGAAAGTTAAGGAGCAACATGATGGCTTTAGATCCCACATGTTTCTAGGAGCAAGGCACACATGTATCTTATTTGTTGGTCCAAAAGAGATGATATAAATAAATCAATAGAATTGTATTCACTAATGAGAGAATGATTAATTACACAGAATATACTATACATGGCTAAGTAAAGTAGTCATAGTAGTGATATAGAGAGATCTAAACACTCAGTGATAGAAACCGAAGTAATTTTTCACATATTCTTAGTTAATTGATCCATGCAATCATCAGTTAATTGATTCACACGTGTGGAAGTGAGAGAAACACATGCAACTGTTGGTAATAAAACTGAGGTTTACATGCATGAGTGACTTCCACTAGTCTAAGTGAGTGTAACTGACTTTGAACCGAAGAGGAGTGACCTATTTTATAGGGGAATATTCTCTTCTAAGGAATCATTCTCAACATTGGACTATCAACCTTAGGAAAATAATTACCTAGGTGAGTGTGTAATATCTCCAACACACCCCTGAACACTACTAGGGTGTACATGATGAATGGGTCTCGATAAACAAGGCCATGTTAGGTACCCATTAGACAATGCATATAAGAATGAAATACTGAAAAAATGGAGGAAAGAAGGAAAACCTCATGGGAAAAACCCCACCTCTATGTACAATGCATAAACAATGAAGAAATAAAGACAACTACTAAGCAGTTGTGTCCTTCACTACAAGACGATCGCACAAGAAGTGAAACTTCTTCTTAGTAAATGTATTGGTGAAGATGTTTGTAGTCTGTTTGACGTATGGACAATATTGAAAATTGATGATCTTGTCATGTACCAACTCTTCGATGTAGTGCATATGGATCTCGATGTGTTTAGTCCATTATCGTTGCACTAGGTTTCTGCAAAACTTGAGAGTACTCTCATTGTCACACCAAATGACACTCAGATGATGAAACTGGATGCCAATCTCGGTGAGGAAGTTCTGAAGCCAAACTGCCTGAATAATGATGTTGACCACTCCTTTGTACTCATCCTCTACTAACGATAGAGAAATAGTTGACTACTTTTTTCTCAACTAACATATGGGACCATAACCCAAACTAAGCACATACCCAGAAGTGGACTTGTGATCTATGAAAATTCCAACCCAATCAGAATCAGTGAATCCCATGAGATCCAATGCACAACTTGTTGCATAATGGATCCCATAACCTGTGGTACCCTGAATATAGATAAGGATGCGCTTGGAATCCTTCCAGTATAGCTCATGTAGTTCCTACATGTACCTAGAAAATTCCCCTAATTCATGTGAGATATTTGGCTGGGTGTGGGTGAGATAGGTAAGGCTCCCCACAAGTTGTTGATACAAGGTGTTGTCCACCATTGGTGTATCCATTCCATCCTCAAGATACACCCCATACAGAAAGGGTGTGGTTGTCGTCTTGCAGTCGGTCATGTGGAATATAACCAAGAGATCTCGAGCATACTTAGTCTGAGATAGCTTGATGCCTAAATGAAATAGTGTATTGGACCCATGTCCATCATAGATAACCTATCATGTAGAATGATTTTGATCATAACAATCGTTGAGGCTAAACTTCTTGTGATCCATAGGTCATCAACATAGAGAACTAGGATCAACAACATGTCTAAGGTCCTCAACATGTAGACGTTCATATATTATTTGCATATCACAAAATGTTGAAAGAGAAAGTATGCATCCATCTTCACATACCATGCTCTAGGTGCTTGCTTGAGATCATAGAGGGACTTGTTCAATTGACATACTAAGGATGAGTTCTCAGAGGATATGTGGTTTCTCCATGTAAATATCCTCTGAGATATCCCCATGAAGAAAATAATTCTTCATGTACATCTGGTGAACTTCCCACCCCCTGGTTTCTGGAATGGAAAGGATGAATCAGATGGATTCCATATTTGCTACGGGAGAAAATGTCTCATCATAGTCTATCCTATGGATTTTCCGAAAACATTTGGAAACCCGTCTTTCCTTATACCTGCTAACTTGTCCATCCATTGCCTTCTTGCTCCTGTAGAACCATATGTATATGAAAAGCTTCTTTTCTGAAGGAAGTGAAACCAGATCCCAAGTCTGGTTCTCGAGGGGAGAGTTATACTCCTCCTGCATGGCAGCTTCCTAGATGGGATTCCTTGCAGCCTTTGCATATGTCTATGGGTATGAATATCTAACCATATAGAAATGCATCAAAATCATTGGTTCAATAGCTATGAGTGCATGAGGAGGATTCTAAAATATGAGACCTCGTCCTCCTCTTATCTGTTGGATCCCCCACAAGATCTCTTGCTTCCTATAGGGTGGTCTGTGCCCACTTGGGCATCTGTGGTGGCTCAACATTTGAATGCTCATCATCTTCCGAATCAGATTCAGAACTCATATATGAATCATGATTTGAGTGAGTGGAATCATCATCATTGATGCAGTATCATGCATGAAATGGTATCAAGGTCTCTACATGTGTTTCCAATGGTACATACAAGGGACTCTCCTCAAACTGAACATTATGCTCAATAATGAGCCTATATATAGAGGGATCAAGTAACCTATAACCCTTCACACCATTTGGATATCCCACAAAAATGCATGTGGTACTATGTGGATCTAATGTTTTCCTCCTTTTAGAGGGTATGTGGGCCCATGCACATGATACAAATATTCATAAGTGGGTGACTTCCAGTTTGTTGTCGCTCCATGCCCCAAAGGGATTTCGGTCCTTGACACATCTATGAGGAGATCTGTTCTAAATGTGGTTGTAATAGTTAAGTGCCTCAACCCAAAGCTTAGGCAGTAGAGATATTGCATACGACATGCAAGTGGCCATCTCCTTGAGGGATATGTTCTTCCTCTTGTCTACTTTGTTTTTCTGCAGAGTGTAAGGTACTGTGTGTTGTAGATGTATGCATACCTATGAACAAAGATACTAGGTATCTCGGTTCACATATTCCCCCCCATTGTCTATGCGAATTATTTTGATATTTCTCTTAGACTGAGTCTCTACATGTGATTTGAAGTCTTTGAGATGCTCAAAAGCCTCAAACTTCTGCTTGAGAAAATACACCCAAGTGTATCATGAGAAATCACCAATAAATGTAAGCATGTACCTTGCTTTGCTACTGGATGGATGAGAAAGGGTCCCATCAGATCACTATGGATGAGCTCCAAAGGAGAGGAGGCCCTCTAAACCTCCCCTTTCTCAAACTTCTCTTGGCAATGTTTGCCAAGAATGCATCCTCAAAAAACTCCTTTTGAAAATTTTATGTTGTGAAGCCGATGACCATATCTTGTTTTCATAGTTGTTGCATGTATGTTCGCATGGATGAATCTCTCATTCCATAATTTACTAGTATAATCAACATGCGTCAGTATTAAAACATAATCAAATTTAATAATGAATTTACTGAAAGTATACAAATGAGATTGGTGGTTTACCTCACCAACATAAATCATGGATTTATCATGAATATCATATATGGTTACATAATAATGTGTGAAATCCACCCTTTTTCATGTACCAAAATGTGTTATTTGATAAATGGAGAGGGAACATGCAAGATGTTCTCAAAACTTTTGTGTGGGAGTTCTAATCTCCCTTGACCAATGACCTCAACTGGGTTATCATCTCCCATGAGGATGGCGGGACCCGTGCATGTAGAAATAGAAGATAAAACATTCCTTGTTGCTGCCATATGGTGGGATGCGCTTGAATCTAATATCCATGCATTAGGAGAAGAGTTAATGGAAATTGGTGCATGAGAATTACCTTGTTTGGATTGATCTTCTGTCTTCTTCCTGGAAACTTCAAGAATGTGATCCCCGAGGTTGTTCTTTTGAATAATTTGGGCCATCTAATCAATATGCTTCTTCATGCATGCATACTAGAGATGATAACCACGATTGCAGTAACCACATTTGGTCTTCCCTTTCTTTCCTTTTCCACCTTTGGATCCCGAGGAATCATTGAAGGGTTTGGAGTGCCCTTCTTTCTTTGGCTCTGCATGCACCTTTCCATTGCATTTTTGCTTGGTCTTCAGATTGGATGTGTTGCTACTCTCATGCACAACAAGTGCATTGGAATTGGGTCCCTTTATTATCCTTTTTTTGATGAGCCTATCTTGCTCATGTGTGAGGGATTCAATAAAATGTTCCAATGTCGGCATTTTCCAAGCTGCTCCTAAAGTTAATCTGTCTGTATGAAATGATCAGACAAAAACAACATAATCGAGACCAAGTTTTGCTAAGATAGAAAGGATTAACTAATTGTGTCAATGAGTGGATTTTTCTATTCCACATTCCTTTAGATGAAGGAGGAGGGACTTGAACTTCGTAAAGAAGTCCTGGTACAATCTTCAATGTGAAATAAAGGCTCGGGGGACATAGACACACAGACGAGGTTGTAAGCCTCATCCATGTGGTTGAGATACATGTTCTTCTCAAAAACATAGGTTGGCTCAACCTATGTAGCCATGGTAATCCGGTACAAGCCTATGCATCTGATTTGATGCATAACTTTTAACTTCCACTCAAAGTAGTTATGAGGTGTGAGAAGTATTGCCTATGAATAATCCATATTTTTTGATTGCATCTCTCTTTCAAACCTGCAAATAAGATATATGTGCAACTTTCTCCTAGAAACCTGTGGGATATGATATCATGTATAATTGTGGTGAAACCTGCACAGAGAATCTATCTAACAACAATTCATACAAAGCTTGCAAATTGAGAGAAGGAGAGAAGGGATGATAGAAAAAAATCAATAGAATTGTTTTCACTAATGAGAGAATGATTAATTACACATGATATACTCTACATGGCTAAGTAAAGTTTCCATAGTAGTGATCTAGAGAGATCTAGACACTCACTAACAAAAACCGAAGTAATCTACCACATAGTCCTAGTTAATTGATCCATGCAATCATTAGTTAACTAACTCACATGTGTGAAAGTGAGAGAAACACATGCACTTGTTGGTGATAAAATTGAGGTTTCCCTACATGAGTGACTTCCATTAGTCTAACTGAGTTTAACTGACTCTGAACTGAAGAGGAGTGCCCTATTTTCTAGGGGAATATTCTCTAGAGAGAATATTCTCTTATAAGGAAGAGTTCTCAACATTGGACTATCAACCTTAGGAAAATGATTACCTAGGTGAGTGTGTGATATATAAAACAAACATTAAGTTGTTGTAGAGCTTGGACATAATGGAGAAGAAAATGGATAAGGAGACATAATCAAACAAGTCAAGGAGTCATAGATATCATTCCAAAAGGGAAGAGTCCAGAAGTGTTTATAGGCATCACCATCACTCACCAA
>ML804131.1:202647-217484 GCA_009831015.1 Picea engelmannii
TACCACCATTCTGCCAAGGGTAACCATTTGAACCATTGTGTTTGTTTATCAAAGACAAAGAAACAAAGGTAGCCTTCCAAACATTTGTTCACTATCTCGGTTTGTCCATCAGATTGAGGATGATAGGATGAGCTATGAGCCAACTGCGTAACCAAACAAGAAAATAATTTTGTCCAAAAATGTCCAGTGAAGATGGGATCTCTGTCACTTACAATAATCTTTGGTATGCCATGTAGATTTTGAACTGTCTCCATGAATGCAGTGGCAACTGTATTGGCTTTGAAGGGATGAGAGAGTGCACAAAAGTGTGTGTACTTGGTCAGTTTATCAACAATCACCATGATGCCACTCTTTCCTTCAGACTTCGGTAACCCTATGATGAAATCCATGGAAACCTCCTCCCAACGCTGACTTGGGATGACTAATGGTTGTAAAAGACATGGGGTCTTAATTGTTTCCACCTTATTTTGTTGGCAAACCAAACATTCTACCACAAACCTTTGAACACTAGTTTTAAGGCCATCCCAAAAAAATTCCTTCTTGACCCTATGGTAGGTTTTCAAAAATCCTGAGTGCCCTCCTACTGGAGAGGTGTGCAATTCCAATAGTACCTTTTGTTTGAGTTGGGAGTTATTACATAAGTATAAGAGATCTTTGTACCATAGTGAATCATTTTTCCATGTAAATGTATCTGATGCACTGGAATCCTGCTGCAACCTTTGAATGCGAGTCCACACTTTTTCTTCATTTTTCCATTCATCCCTTGCTTCTATTATCAAATCAGGTTGGATGATCGAGATAGCACATAGAAAGGCCTCAACATCTTCATCCTTTATTGAGAGTGCATATGCCACAACATTTTTCTTTCCTTTTTTATAGACGATTTCAAAATCATAACCCAATATCTTGGTTACCCATTTTTGTTGTTCTTCTGAAGATAGTCTTTGTTCCAAGAAGTATTTAAAACTATCATGATTTTTTTTGACCTTGAAGTGCCTACCTATTAGGTAAGGATGCCATTTCTTCAATGCATGTAGTATTTCCATCATTTCCTTCTCATAAATGGGTTTGTGTAAGTCCTTTCCCTTGAGTGGTCGACTTTAAAAAGCCAGGGGCCTTCCTTCTTGCCTTGAGACAACACCAATTCCATTTCCCGAGGCATCACATTTCACAATAAAGGTTTTTGTGAAGTCTGGAGTGGTCAAGACATGAGATTTTCACATCACCTCTTTAATTTGTTCAAAAGATTTAGTTGCCTATGGAGTCCATGAAAATGCATCCTTCGTAGTTAGTGTCGTTAAAGGTGTTGCTATTCTTCCATAGTGTCGAACAAACTTGCGGTAGTAACCTGTCAAACCCAAAAATCCTCTAAGATTCTTCAATGTGTTGGGAATTGGCCAGTTCATCATGGCCTTAATCTTGTTAGGGTCTACCTTGACACCTTCATGAGATACAATATGACCCAAATACTCTACCTCCTTCACTCCAAAGAAACATTTGGATGGTTTGGCATATAGTTGTTGCTCCTTTAGTAGTTGTACCACCTTGTCAACATGTCACACATGATCCTCCCAAGACTTTCTATAGATTAGTATATCATCAAAAAATACTAACACAAATTTTTTAAGGAAGGGCTTGAAAATGGAATTCATCAACCCTTCGAATGTGGAAGGTGCATTTGTAAGGCCAAAAGGCATGACCAAAAATTCATAATGGCCTTCATGAGTTCGAAATTCTGTTTTTGGGATATCTTCTTCCTTCATTCTAATCTAGTGATACCCTGAATGGAGATCCAACTTTGTGAAATAGATTGCTCCATGTAGTTCATCTAACAATTCATCAATGATGGGAATTGGAAACTTATCTTTAATAGTGATATTGTTGAGCTCTCTATAATCTGGACACATACGCCATGAACCATCTTTCTTAAATACCATTACCACCGGTGCAGAGTAAGAACTTTGGCTAGGTCTAATAATGCCAACCTCTAACATTTCTTCAACCATGCGCTCGATTTCACTCTTGTGGGAATAAGGGTATCTATATGGCCYRATGTTAGGAGGAACACTCCCAAGAATTAGGTGAATATCATGATCATGATTTYGAGTGGGTGGAAGACCTTTGTGAATATMTTCAAATACTTTGGAATKCTTATCAATGATCCCTTGGAGTTCTAKAGGAATAGATGGCTTAGATGTTTGAACATCTAGTGAGCATGGTTGTGCAATAATAGCTTGATGCCCCCTTTTCAATAATTTTGTCATTCCATTAGATATTATCACCTTACTRGGTTTCCCTGTGATACCTCTTAACTCAATTTATTTTCCTTCCAATGAAAATTTCATGAAAAGTTCTTGAAAATTAAAAGCCACCGTTCCAAATGATTGTAACCATTGGATTCCTAGTACAACATCAACACCAACGATGGGTATAGAAATCATTGGACTATTCATTACATATTCCCCCATAGTAAGATTGATCTTATTTCATTTTCCTGAGCAATTAATAGTTCCTCCATCTGCAATCGTTACTTGAAACTCTGGCACTGGATATACAAAGCAATTGAGAGCTTTGGCTAATTCGTAGTGAATGAAATTATGAGTACTACTAGAATCAATTAGGACTATTACCTTTTTCTTTTTGATATATCCTTTGATCTTGAGTGTTTGAGGAGTGCTAATGCCAGCCAATGCATTACACGATATCATGGGAGTCAACTCTTCAGATGAAATTGCTTCTACGTTTTCATCTTGAGATGGTTCGTGTTCTTGTTCTTATTCCTCTTCACAATCTATGTAGAATAATTTCTTCTCACCACACTTATGTCCCTTACTATACTTTATGTCACAATTAAAGCATAAACCTTTTGCATTTCTTTCCTCCAATTGTTAAGGTGTCAACCTTGTAGGTTGAGGTGTTTTAGAGGAAGGAGAATTATTCTCTCTATAGTTGTTAGGATTGGTCCTTCTAGTAGCCATAGCCATATTCTTACTTTCAACATTTCTTGCCACCCTAAATGCATTCTCCAATGATTTGGGTTCCCAAAGGCGAACCTCATGTTGAATGTTATCCTTTAAAGTTCCTATGAATACATCAGTCAAGTGCTCATCTGGAATATTTGTTACCTTTATATTCAATCTTTGGAAGTTCTCAATGTGCTTTGTAACTGAACCATTTTTCTTGAGATTTATCAATTGGCTAAAGAAGGCATTACTCCTTGTATCCTCATAGTGTGCTATCATTTCTTCCATGAAAATTGTCCAAGTGACGAGTGATTTGCTAGAACAAAGCCATCGATACCATACAAATTGATTAGGTTCTAAATATAAAGAAGCAATTTGTACCTTTTGTGTATGTGACACATTATGTAGATCAAAGAATTGCTCCATCTGAAGTATCCATGCGATTGGGTCCTTGCCATCAAACTTCCTCATATCGATCTTAGGAGCGTGGTTGGTATTCAACCCAAAGTTGGAGTTTCTCCAATCTTGATTCACCTTCCTTGTGTCCTCATCTTGAATTTCATGGGATACATTTTCACTTTCAGGTGTCCTCTCTATTAGGAAAATTTTCAATCCTTCCATGATCTCCTCTTTTAAACCCTCCATCATCTCTTGTAGTTCATATTTTGTTATTGTCTTCTTTTGTAAATCATTTATGTCCCTATGCATTTCTTCACCTTCATCAAGAGTCCATGTAGGATTTTCTGGAGGCTTATTTGGTGTATAAGTTCCCTTTTAGGTGGCATGTTGGCCAAGTATCACTTTTGAACCTTGATTTTGAGGTGGTTCTGCTAGACAATCTTTCTTTTGTTGTATCTCCAAAGTTTCGATCCTTCTAGGTATGAAACTTTATTTTTTGTAGTTCTTTGATATTTCTTCTCTGCAATTCCACAGGTCTGATCAAAATTGGATGTGTCAAGTGGAATTTACGGTAACTTCCCCACAACTTGCTGATTTTTGGCCTTTCCAGGAGATCTCACTGGTATAGCGTGCCCCACACAAAATAATTGATATAAAATTCTGAAACTCGTACTAAAAATACTACATATTTTCCACTATCCAATGCAACCAGTCTCACTCAATTTGGATACTCTAGGAATAATTTATGATTGTTTTACCTAGAACACCTTCTTGAGACTAGTCAATAGGACTAGTCAGATACCCTATCTTCCACATGGTGTATATACAAATGTAAGATGACCCAACAGTTGAAATTTTTCCCATAGATACCTTACTAATTTATGTGAATAGCCTCCTGATTTCAGGGTCTGAAACATTACAAAAAAACAATTTATAGCGAAAATTATGCAATGACTCAATTCAAGATGATTCCAGAACCCTATCTTTAACAGGTTGTATCTCCGAAAGTATAAGTCCTCAGGAGCTGAAATTTTAACCCAATGTACCTTGATCCGTATGCTAAATATCCTCCAAGAAGCTCCTTCTGAAAATTTGCATAAAAAAAATTATAGCGAAAATTACAAGGTGTCTCAGATGTAGCAGTGAAACCCCAAGACCTTGAGCTATGATACCATATGTTAAAAACCAAATATCAATATAGCATAGAAAAACCTCAGAATAAGTACTCAATGCCTTGAAAAAGAGAGATATTAAGATAATAAGCCTCTTCGAGGGGGAAACCTCCTTATGCCCACATAAATGTACCATTACAAGATGATTCCAAATGAAAATGTCTCTTTGGTATATATAGGAGAGTAGGAGGTATAATTACAACTAATGGACTAAAGCCGACATAAATAAAATAACATTACTAATGTAATATGCCCAAATTAAGGGGTAATGAGACATTATTTAGGGCTTAACAAGCTGAAGGGAAAGGCATCAATGTGGCGGGACCAACTTGTGCAAGTACAACACATTGATGAGAAAAAACTCCCTTGGAGGCAGTTCAAAAATTATTTTCAAAAGAAATACTTGACCAAGCATTACTATGATAGGAAGATGAATGAGTTCTTTGAATTCAAGCTTGGGAGTATGACCATGGATGAGTATGAAAGGATATATTTGGAACTACTAAAGTATGTTGACTTCATCAAGGATGAACAAGTCAATATTCAAAGGTTCTTGAGTGGGATTCCATCAATATTAAGTGATAAGATACAATATGATGATCCCAAGACATTGGATAAAGCAATAAGGAGAGCCAAGTGCCTCTACAATCAACATAGAGGAAGACCAACTTTCCAAAAGGCCTAGGAAGACAAGAAGAAGGGTAATTTGGAGCAGAGGAAGAAAGGGCACAAGCCACCATTCATCGTAAATAATTCTCAAGGGTATCCAAATCCAATTGAGCCAAGAATGACATAAACTTTGGGAAAAATACCAAAGCAACAATCGATTAAATGTTGGGGTTGTGAATGAGAGAATATGTACAGAGATTAATCTCACAGAGGAGAAAGAGTGAATGTTGTTCAAAATATATAGAGGGATGATATAGTTGAGGACATGGACAGAAGCATGGCAAGAATCTGTGCAACCCTGGAAAACAAGCAAGTCGAATTTCAATCTCACATGATTGAAGTGGAAGGTAAGATCAAAGACTAACCTATTTCTATTTTAAATTATTCAGGAGCTAATCATACTTATCTAGATCCTAAGTTGGTGGATTTCCAAGAAGCAAACTTGGGAAATCTTGGTTGCTTCAACTAGCTATAGGAGATAAAATAAGAATTAATGATATGCTTAAGGAATGTTCAATGGACATGAATGGACTGAGCACAAAGGCATATTTGAATATCATACCTTTGGGTTCATATGATTTCCTAATTGGTATGGATTGGTTGGATATGCATCATCCTTTCCTAGATTGTTACAATAAGTCATTTACTTGCTTGGATGAGGAAGGGAACTTGAGAACAATTCAGGGTATTCCAAGGGTAGTAACTATCAGATAAGATTAAGCCTTGTAGCTGAAGAAAATCTTCAGGAAATGATGACAAATTTATGCATCCCATATGGAAGAGAACGCTAAATATAAAGTTCCAAATATTGAAGATTATGTTGTCCTAAAAGATTTTGAAGATGTATTTAGTGAAATACCAGGGTTTCCACCGAAGAGAGATATTGATTTTTCTATCAATGTGATGCCTGGAGCGACCCCAATATCCAATACTTCTTATAGGATGAGTACGCCAGAGTTGAAGGAATTAAAAATGCAACCTGACTAAATTTTGAAGAAGGGGTATTTATGCCCAAGTGTATCACCTTGGGGTACCCCAATGTTATTTGTGAAAATGAAGGATGGTACTTTAAGGTTATGCATTGACTTCAGGCAGTTGAATAAGGTGAATGTGAAGAACAAGTATCCTTTGCCAAGGATAGATGATCTTCTTGATCAGCTGATAGATGCAAAGATATTCTCCAAGATTGACCTCACGTCAGGCTATCATCGGGTGATAATTAAAGAAGAATATATCATCAAGACAACATTTAGAATAAGGTATGGCCATTATGAGTTTACAATGGTGCCCTTTGGGTTGTCAAATTCACCAACTGCATTTATGTGTTTGATGAATGGTATTTTCAAAAACTATTTGGATAAGTTTGTTATTGTATTCTTGGATGACATTATTATATACTCTAAGTATGAAGAAGAGCATGAGAAACACTTAAGGATGGTGCTACAAGTATTAATGGAGCATCAACTATATGCAAAGTTGAACAAGTGCTCATTTTATTCGAGGCAGATACATTAGTACTCGAGCCACATTATTTCAGAGGAAGGGATAGTTGTGGATCTTGAGAAGATAAAATCCATTAAAGGATTGCCAACACCAAAGAATGTCTTAGAGGTGAGGTCATTCATGGGACTTTCAGGTTATTATAGAATATTTATTGAGGGTTTCTAAAAAATTACACACCCAATCACTTCTTTAGAAAGTAAGGGTGTGATATTTGAATGGACCTTTGATGGTGAAATAAATTTTCAGCACCTGAAGAACTTGTTGACAAGTGCACCAATTTTGAGAATTGTTTATCCACACGAAGACTTTATTGAGTGCATTGATGCTTGCCTAGAAGGAATTGGAGGAGTCCTTAGTCAAAATGGGCATGTAATATGCTATGAGTCAAGAAATTGAAAGAACGTGAGAGACACTATGACACTCATGATATAGAATTAACAACCATAATTCATGCCTTAAATATGTGGAGGCACTATCTCATGGGAAAAATATTTGGGCCGAAGACAGACCTTAGTGGTCCAAAATATTTGTTTGGACAACTAAATTTGAATGTTAGACAAATCAGATGGCTAGAATTACTAGTGAGTATGACTTTGATATAAAACATATCAAAGGAAAGGAGAACAAGGTGGATGATGTACTCAGTTGGAGGGTGCATGAGATGAATGCTACAACCATTAGCATGTGCAAATCTGATTTGAAAGACAAAATTTTCGAAGATGCAAAACCAAACCAACATTATGTGCAAATAAAAGGAATATTACAACAAGGTAATTTGCAACAAAAAATTAAGGATCATGAGCTCAAAGAGGATGTAATCCTCATGTAAAGGGTAGACTATATGTACCCAAATATTAGGATCTGAAAAATATGGTGCTCAGAGAAATGCATAATGTGCCTTATGCTGGGCACCCATGCTACCAGAAAACCATTACAGTTGTAAAGGGTCAATGTTTTTGGCCAAGTATGAACAAAGAAGTGGATGATTATATAGCCAAATGTTTATATTGTTAGAAGGTAAAGGATGAGAATAGACATATAGCTAGTTTTATACAACCATTTCCTATTCCAAAGTGGAAATGGGAAGTGGTGACAATTGATTTTATCACCAAGTTTCCTAGAAAAATAAAGTAACATGATTCCATTATGGTGGCGGTGGATAACCTCACCAAAATTTCTCATTTTATTCCAGTGAAATTAACTCACAAGGCATCTAACATTGCAGATATTTACATGAGAGAAATTTCCAAGTTGCATGGTGTTCCTAAGACAATCGTTTCAGACAAAGATCCCAAGTTCACATCAAATTTTTGAAAGGGAATATTTAACGAATTTGGGACAAATCTACACTTTAACACAACATATAATCCAGAGTCAAATGCGAAAATAGAGAGAGTCAAACAAGTGATTGAAGATATGATAAGGTTGTATGTGATGAATAAACCATCAAAGTGGGAAGATTACCTACATATAGTGTAATTTGCTTATAATAATGGGTATCAAGAATCTATAAAGATGAGATCATTTGAAGAACTATATGGTAGAAAGTGCAACACACCAGTGAGCTGGGAAAACCTAGCAGACAAAGTAGTGTTTGGGCCAGAGTTTCTCAGGGAAATGGAGGAGAAGATGGTGAAAATAAAGCAGAATTTAAAGGTTGCTCAGGACATGAAGAAGAGTTATGCATACAAGGGAATAACACATAGAGAATTTAAAGTGGGTGACCATGTGTTGTTAAAAGTGAAGGCCAAGAGAAGTCCCTGAAGTTGGGAAACTATTCAATGCTTGCATCAAGACATTGCGAACCCTTTGAAATCCTAGAGAGGATTGGTCCCGTTGCATACATGCTTGCACTACCTGCATCCATGTGCATTCATAATGTATTCCATGTGTCTTTGATTAAAAAGTGTGTGCATGATGTTAATCATGTATTTGATTGGAATGTGATTCAGGTGGAGCAAGAAGGAGACTTCCGAGTTCAGTCGGTGTGCATATTGGATGAGAAAGTCAAACTTCTCCAGAATCGATCAATAAGGATAGTAAAGGTCTAGTCGACATGTTACAGTCCTGAAGATGCAATGTGGGAGCACGTGGATGCCATGTGGGAAGAGTACCCACATATTTTTGAAGATTTTTTAATGTACATGTATATATAATGCACCGAGGATAGTGCATAAATAAGGGGGATGGGAATGTAAAACCCCTAGGATTAACCCCAATTGTAAATGTACATATGCATTATAGGATGGTGCACCGAGATATTTTGGGCTAGAGTGCCTTTGTATATATGTTTTGAGGCCATAGTTCATGTGTGGTTATTAGGTGGGAGAGCCTAGATGCTAAAAGGCCGACGAGCCTATCATTGTAATATGTAATCACACTTGGATTATTAATAAAAATACATCATTGTTGCAAACCAACCAAACAAAAAGAGTATGGGGGTGATATAACTCCACACTAGTAGGAAAGGGGGCTAAGGTTCTAGGAAGAGGGGCTAAGCCAAGGGGGCTTAAGTCAAGGAAATATTATATTAATATTTCCTAAAGTATAAGTTATATGATAGTTTATCATAAGTTCCTAATGATGAGGAACGTATCACCCAAGTGGGGGCAAGTGGGGAAAAGGTAGTTCCCAACATAACAAGTGTCAAGTTGGGAAAATGTAAATATGTCGTGGGAAATTAGTGTAATTCACATCATTCTAATCATTCACTCATCACTCTCATCCCTCTCACATACACTCTTCCATCCATCAACCATACTTGTATTTGGGAATCTTGGAAGCCGAGGAAAACCAGTAAACATGGGTATTTGGAGCTGAAGAAGCAGGTTGTCAGGCCCATGCGCATACTGAAGAGGCAGGTTGCTAGGCCTGTGAGCATTCTCTCTGGGTGAGAGAACTATTGGGAATTACTTTCGCTGTGTGCTAGGAAATAGCTATAGAGCTCTGATACTTTATGTTTGGCCTATTTTTGAATGCCTGGAAGGGAAGTGGGATAGTCGAAGGACTATTGAGAAGATAAGGGGTACACTTCATGGGGTGGGACATGCTATGGGAAATGAGAGGATGTAGGCTATTTGCAGCAGTTGGYACCCTAACATCAGTTTTATGGTGTTGGTTAGACCTTATTCTGGCTTAGGAATCCTTCCCTGGTGGAGTTTATAGCCTCAGATTGGGGGTGGCCTACTATTGAGATTTTATGAGCAACATAGTTTATGGTTGGGAGGAACATCTGAGGTCTTCACACAATTGGTGATTTTCCATTAAAATATAAGTGCTATTTTATCTATGTTTATGTGCCAATTACCGTGTGTATATTAATTTAATTTTGTTATGCTTAATTGTACATATTTATGCATGAATGGTTTACTATTATAACTGCATATTTGTAGCATATGCAGGGAATTTAGGCAATGCATGATACTAGAGAAAATAATTTTTGTGTGGTGTTCCTGAACTTGGGGTTGGGTATGTTACAACCATCGTAGCATGAAACGTCTACCTTTTTCGGTACCTCTATCCTTCAAAAAATATATCAAACATACTATTGGGTCTCCTTACTTAGCATTTTGTTCTTATTCGATCTTGTCTTCTGACACTGAGTCTGTTTCAACATCTCCAAGYCTTCTATTTTCCAAATATTTTATCCTCCTTCGCAACTCCTCCAAGTATCGGTTACCCACACCTCCTCGTGTTTCTCCTACTCTATGTGGAAGCATACTTACAAGTTGTCTTGTATCCCTCACTCGAACTAACATTCATAGGCCTTACTTTCGTTCTCTTTCTTTCACAACTTATCTCGATAAAAACACATTTTTTTTTATATAGAAGACTAGCAAGAACCAAATATTATGAGCTTAACATGCTCTAATACCACTTGATGCAGTAACCCTCAATTTTGTACTCAACCAACTACAGACCCATGCTTCTTCCCACAGAGTGCACAACTACTAGTGTACTAGCTTTAATATAAATTAACATTTAACTAATACCATGAGGAATTGATAGTCATAGGAAAAGGAAGAAAAATACAACACCATTTAAATAGGGATTGAGGATTCTTATTTAAGATAGACAGAATTGAACTCTTACAATCTTATTACATCACCTGGAAATATGGCACGATTCTCATTCTTTATTAAATATGGCACGAATGTGAAACAAAATTGGGCGTCCCTTCCTCCGTGATATTTTTGTTGCAGACATACTGTCTCTGGCCCCTCTGTTTTGTCTCAAAATGAACTAAAGTGAACCCCTCTCTATCTCCAAATCTCTTCTTCTCCCGACCTTCTTCACTAATTTTCCATCTTTTTATCCATCAAGTTTTCCATTTTCTCTTCAATGTGCATTTTAATATTTCTTGTGAATGTTCCAAATCAAAAATTTTCAGCACATTATGACCCATGTCATTAACTTAGTTCCTCAATTAGGATACTTGTTGTTTTAAGTCTTCACATTCTTAAGGAGTCATGGATGAGTTCTCTGGAGGTTTAGTAGGTGTACATTTTTTTTATCACCTCTTTCCATGTTAGCCAAAAATAATATCTAATTAGAGTTATCCTTTGTTTTATCTTTACCTCACCTTTTGAATCATCTCTAAAATACATTCCAATAAAAGGTTATGCAAGTTCCAATTTAACACACCTTTTTAAAACCTTGTTTTGGAGATTGTTTTGTAGGTTGACCTTGCACCTGATATAAATATGAAATTTATACACTTCTGATTTTGAATTTTTTTCTATGGCATCATAATATGTCTTCTTTATAATTCCATAAATTTGACTAAATTTTGATGTACCAAGAAAAAGTTATGGTAAATTTCCCAAAACTTGTTGATTTTGGTTCTTTTAGAAGGACAAACTTTTATAGACTTCCACGTGTCCAATTTTTCATATATAAATATAAATTTTGACATAAAATACTATATTTTATACTCTATTAAATACAATAGGTGGCATACAATTTGGATCTTTATAGAATCATATATTTTTGTTTTACCCATAACACCTATTTGAGATTGGTTTCAAGACTAGTAATAAAACATAACTTCCACATAATGTCATTTGCAAATTATAGTGAAAAAAATATGAAAATTTTACCATAGGTGCTTCGTTATGTTGTCTTAGGATCTCAAAATTTCACTATTTGAAACTTCCAAAAAAAAATATTATAGTGAAAATCCCAACATTACTCATTGGAAGGAGCCAAACCCATTGAATGTATTCTCTAAAACCAAATGTTATGCACCAAACACCCAAACAACATAAAAATAGAAAGAAAATTAACTCCATGCCTTGAGAATGAGAATAAGAACGAATAATAATCCTTTTATAGGGGGAAACCTCCTTTTACAATATAACAAATGCAAAATATGAGATGATCACTAAAACTAGGTCTCCTTGGTACATATAGGAGTCAGAGGGTATAATACAATTAAAGGGTATAAGTGACCAATAAGGACAACATTAGTATAACAATATAAATGCAACAACTTAATATATAGGGATTAACAAGGTTTCAATCCTAGATATTGACACAAGCAAGGACACCATTGGATACTTATGCAGTGTTATATCCTCTTTCCAAGTCCAACAACAAAATGGTCTCACACATGGTTATATCACATGTCATTCATTTTCAAAACATGAGTATAAATACTCATTCACTTTGGTTACTACATCTTAACCAACTCAATCATGACTTACTACCATACAAATGCATTAGAAGCTTCTAAACAATATTTACATATTCAAGGCTTATTACCTTTACCATACCCCTCCCTAGGTATCAAGCACATGAATTCATTCATATAACATGATTATATCAACTGATGATATCAAAGCATGAGTGAATGAACTCTTACCCAAACTATGTTCTTCACTCATGCAGTATATGCATGACCAATTTATACTTGTATGTTTTCCATCAATATTTCTAATGTTACATGTTTTGATTGGTGTCTCAAGGGTCCTCACATTATCCTTCCACCATCTCTTGACAAGCATATTATAACCTCATTATTTATTATTTTATTATACAACCAAAAAAAACCATAGTTAGTCATCACACCATATTTGTTATATATGTAGAAACATATCATGTTTAGCCAATATGAAAGGTTTTTTATATGTTCAACTGTGTCACGTACCCATTTCCATCGGTATCCTGATTGAGGGAGAGGGGAACTATATTTTGTCCCTTCGATTGAACTTAATCCTTTACGGTTTATTAATTTATTTCCATCTAAAAGTTGACTATGTTTCATGGGTCAAAAGACCACATGAAACCATATCTTATGCCCCTACTTAGTTGATTGAAGGAACAAAATCCCACACAAATATTACAAATATAGAAATCCATTGGCCTTGTTCAAATGTTCCACCAAATTTGAATGCAAGGACATCATGCCCTCTCAAAAGATCGTCTATTGGTCCCTTTTGAAAGTTTAACCTGAGACATAGAAGATAGGCCATTAGGCCTCTTAAAAATATCTCTCCCCTTTTCAAAATATTTTCTTGTAAGCAAAGCAATTGGGATATTTTAAAATATTTCCATTAACCACCTTTGAAAGATTTTCCTAATATACGTCAAGCCTCTTTGAAAGATGGCCATCACCCACTTTCAAAATATCCACCCAATATACCATTGGGCCTCTTTCAAAGATGCCAATTTGAAAGATAGAAACATTCCCATTGGGCCTCTTCAAAAGATGGACATCAACCACATTTCAAAGATATGCCTTGTTATCCCTCATTTATAGGTATAATTAAGGACATAATGTCTCGAGGCCCTCAGGTTGCAGACATGGAGTGTCAAGGGATAGATTGACTTATAATGTCCAGTTACATAGATGGAGACCCACTTCACAACCACACTTCTCCAGTTCATCATGTTGACATCCACCACATCATCTTGCTTCTAGAAGACAACGGGTCTTGCTCCATGAGGTACAAGTCATGTATTGTGGTAAGTGTAACTTTAATACTTGAGGCATTTGAGTATGCTGCATTTAAAGATTCTTTTAATTATAGAACGCTTTCTTGGAAATTATGCTTTTTTCCCTATTTCACCTTGGTGGTTGACATTGTGCCCTGGTAAGTGGTCATCCTTGGGGATGGGTTTTCTACTGGAAGGTATCCTTGACGAGTCATTGTACCATTCCCGGTCATACTTATCATTCCTTTCATCTCCTTATCTTTTAGGATTTTCGGGTGTATTGAGTCATCCAAAATGGATCCAGGAACCAAAATGGGTCCAGGAAAGGCCTAAAACTCAAAGTGCTCATAATGGCTTCAAAATGGACGTGTGCATAGGCCTTGTCGATATGAAGCCAATGAAACTTGAATGGGCTCAAACAAACGTCGTATGCGAAAGATATCACGGTTTGTTCGTTTCGTCAAACAGGCAAAAAAAATGCTACTGTACAGTCTGTACAGTGCTGACGTGGCAGATAAATGTACAGTCCATATGGCCATACAGTGACGTGCCAATGAGTTGGAAATATGACATGGAAAGGCGCTGACGTGGGTAGGTGCAGATGTGGATGATTCAAATTGTGACATGTGGCACCACTGCAAGGGTGACACATGACACAAGCTCACGTGGAAAATTTTGTACAGTCGTATGACACATGGCAGCTGAATGATTTGGTAGGTACAATGGTGTTGAATGGGAAGGTACAGGTGGTCGAATGTGTTAGCGATCAAATAATTCATTCTGAAATTTGTTTTGATATCATATCATAAGATGATAATAAGTTGAAGATTTATTTATAAATATTTAAGTTTTAAAGTATACAAGATTGGCTTTAAATCTTATTATCCAATGAAAAAATGATGTGGCATCTCAAAATATACCAAAAAGAAAATTTTAGCTTTCACCATCTAAATGACTTTTTCACAGTGAAGTAAGCCGGTGAAAGTCCCCCTTTTCACCAGATAAATGATTGTTTTCACAGTGTAGTGAGCTGGTGAAAGTGTAGGTTTTTCAGCTGATAAATTGCCTTGGGAAAATCAATTTTCTGAGCTCGGGAAGGCAGTCAAAAGTTCCCCACAAGATGAGGCATCATTTTCAGAAATTTTCCAAAATGTATTATTTTGGTCAAAAGGTCAAATTCGACTTGGTTGAGTTT
>ML804131.1:218348-239503 GCA_009831015.1 Picea engelmannii
TTTATTAAACCCTACATTTGTATTTGGTTTATAAGCATTGTTTTCTCACCCACTTAAAAACTATCATCTGATTATTGATCCATGAGAGCATTGGTTCATTTGATTCTCATTTTGATTGTCTGAATACCATACTGTAATTGAGTTATCCCATTGATCCACACATACAAAAATACAATTTTTTTTTTACCTTAAGTTACCAAGCATCTTTGTCTTACAACTTCAAAGAGTTTCTTGGAGTGATAACATAATGATCTCTTGACACATGGCAAGTTGTTGACGGATAGCATGGTGCCACGTGGCCCAGTCTTGGGTTGGCACGTGGCACCCCTCCATTGGTTGTTTTTGTTTGGAAAAATTGTATGGGTTCTACGGGAATCGAACTCGTGACCTCTGGTCCAGGCGACGAAAGGTTTGGTAGGGTCGGGCTACCAACTCGCCCGTTAGTGGTTCTTAACAACTATATTGTTTTATATAAAATTATGTTGCAATATGTAATCAAACGGCGGAGTAAAGGGTTGGGGGTTGGGGCTAGGCCCCAGCCCTCGGTGTGGTTCTACACGACCATACCATATTCTCATCATTGTTACCGTTTGGCATGCGGATATGTGGAGCTTAGCCCCTGGTTTCAATGCTTTACCATGTAACTACCATATGACCCTTGTGTATATGTTTGGCGCTGAGATATGTGGATAACGCCTGGTCGGTCGGGCTAAACCACCGACTAAGGTGGGTATCCAGGGGCTATGACCAAGGGCCAGAACTAATGGTTCAACGCGTGGAAAAGGGTAAGGGTGCGGACACATGGCCACAACAACATGACCAGGGGTCGATCGTTAAGAGGCCAATGCGCAAAACACTCAGCCTGAGGCCACATGGAGAGGTGCATGCGACTAGGGGCTTGCACCCTATATTATCCTAAAAGTGGGTTTTGTGACTATATTAAAAGATTTTAATGGATTTTAAGCCTGTTTGGGGGGATTTTGACCATTTTTGGAGGATTTGGAGCCCTTTTTTAGGCCAAATCTTGGGGGGAAGTTGGGAGTTTGTTGCCAACTTAAAGTTTATATAAACCAGAGGTTCTTAAATCCATGGAAGGGAGGTTCATAATAGGGAAATGCTAAATATTTTTAAATCCAAGGCCATTTTTATGCAAGGAAGCCATTGAGGAGAGCAACTTTGCGGGCCATTTCTGGGAGCTTCGTTCATCCGATTTCAGTGCTGTCAGTTTTGTTGGGTTCTTGAGATCTGGTAGAAAAAGACCATATTAGTTTGTAATCCATTTGGAATTTTTATGATGTACTTTTGAAGCTTTGAAAAAAAAAAAAAAAGCCTCACCCAGTGAGACAAAGGCCCAAAGACGTAGGCGATATTTCCAAACTCCGTTATCAGCTTTGTTGTTTATGGTTTACTATTTCTTCATGCTTATTTCCAGATCTGTATATTGCTTTATGGCTTCCATGTTTCATCATTAATTCTTCCTCTTTCATTAGTTTCCTAAATGGTAATTTAACTCATGTTGTAAAACTCAACCAAAGTCATGATACGATCTTTCTGGATCAAGTGGTGTCAGAGCTATTTGACGGTTGGTTTTTGAGTTTGCATGTTTACAAGGGAAAAGCTCATCTCAGTTGAGAAAATGACATCTAAAGAGGGACTTTCTCAAGATGAGAAGGAGTTTTGAAAAACTCTCTTTTCCATGGCAGAGATGGTGAAAGTGTTGTATGAAGAGTACTTGGAACGAAAGAGATCGGTTCAAGGGAAATATTCAAAGAACGACAAAAGAAAAGAAGAATTGAAGGAATTTACTTCTACACTCGATTCAGAAAACATATCTGAGGTATGCAGTTGAATTCATTCATCAATTTCACATTGTTCCCATCAAGATGGTTCTTTTGGTGCATTTGAAAAACATACAAAATATATAGGTTTGGCATTGCTAACCAAGATGTTTTATGAAGGAAAGGGCCTTGGAAATAAGGGCCAAGGTATCGTTAATCCCATAGAGGTTGTGGAAATACCTCGTTATTTAGGATTGGGATATGGCGAAGAGGAGTTTGGAGAATGCTCCAAAACATTGGAAGCAAGTGATGCTTCAAATGACCATCTTAAGTCATTGCAGGAACAATCCATGAAAGGTGATGGTGTATCACTCCCTGATGGTGATAGTGAATGCTAGTCATCTCCAAAGCAAAGTGAAAATCAGAAAGAAAGTTATAATGGTCATGGTTTTTCCAAATCTCTTTTTTATTATAAAAAGCATAATCATGTAATCCAAAACTTGTGGAGTATGTATCCTTGTACGTTTTGTCATTCACCCAAGCATTGTGTGGCCAAGTGTTGGAAGAGACAATATTTGTATAGGAAATTTATGTCGACCAGGAAGGAGACATGACATAAAGACTCAACTCCACAACAAAAGAAAGAGAAGGGAAAACAAGTTTGGATGCCAAAAAACCATTGCAGTTATTCCAACAAGGGAGGACATAAAAAGGCTAAATGTTGGAAGTTTAATCCAGAGCTTCGTCCAAAAAAGGACAAAATGATTGTGCATGTACTCACAAAGGAAGAGGCAGTACTAGCGAAGCAAGAGGAACAACATGAAGGAAAGAAATCCGTCACTTGGTTTTTCCAAAAGTGGATGTCACATCTTCATTGTATTTTGCTTCCATTAATGTAAACACACATGTTGAAATGATGACCTATTATAACATAATTTTTGTACAACATAGTGTTTTTTTTTATCCTTATGAGTATGTAATCAGTAAGGTCAATTTTGTAACCTTTTGGAGGACCAAGAGGTCTTTAGTGGGGAGGCGTGATCTAGAATGGATCCAAGAACCAAAATGGGTCCAGGAAAGGCATAAAAATCAAAGTGCTTAGAATGGCTTGAAAACAGACGTGTGCATAGGCCTCATCGATACGAACCCAACGCAACTTGAATGGGTTCAAACAGACGTCATATGTGAAAGATATCATGGCATGTTTGTTCATCAAACACACAAAAAATGTTGTCTGTACAGTCCGTACAGTGTTGACGTGGCAACTGATTGTACAGGATGTATGACAGTATAGTGACATGGCAGTGAGTTGGAAAGATGACGTGGGTAGGTGTTGATGTGGACGAGTTAGATTGTGACACAAGGCACCACTGTAAGGGTGACACGTGGCAAAGGCTAATGTGGCAAATTCCATACAGTTGTACGACATGTGGAAACTAAATGACGTGGCATGTATAGTGGCGTTGACTGGGAAGGTACAGGCGGTCGAATGATCTCTTGGAACATGACAGGTTGATAACGAATAACATGGTGCCACGTTGCCTAGTCTTGGACTGCCACATGACACCCCTCCATTGGTCATTTTTGTTTGGAAAAATTGTAAGGGTTCTATGGGAATCGAACCCGTGACCTCTGATCTAGGCTGCAAAAGGTTTGGCAAGGCCAGGCTACCAGTCCGCCCGTTAGTGGTTCTTAACAACTATATGGTTTTATATAAATTTATGTTGCAAAACGTAATCAAACAATGAAGTAAAGGGCTGGGGCTAGGCCCCATCCCCCAACACGGTTCCACACGACCGTACCATATGCCCGCCCTTGTTACCATTTGGCGCATGGATATGTGGAGCTTAGCCCCAGGTTTCGACGCTCTACCATGTAACTACCATATGAACCTTGTTTATACATTTGGCGCAGAGATATGTGGATAGTGCCCGGTCAGTTGGGCTAGCCCACCGACCAAGGCACGTATCCAGGGTCTATGACCAAGGGACAGAACTAACAGTTCAATGCATGGAAAACGGTAAGGGTGCGGACACATGGCCACAACCACATGACCAGGGGTCGACTGTTAAGGGGCCAGTGCACAAAACAATCAGCCCGAGGCCACATGGAGAGGCACATGTGAACAGGGGCCTGCAAATAGGGGGGTTGTGCCCTATATTAGCCCAAAAGTGGGTTTTGTGACTATATTAAAAGATTTTAATGGATTTTAAACCTATTTGAGTGGATTTTGACCATTTTTGGAGGATCTGGAGCCCTTTTTGAGGCCAGATATTGGGGGGAAGGTGGGAGTTTGTTGCCAACTTCAAGTCTGTATAAACTAGAGGTTCTTGAAGCCATGGAAGGGAGGTTCATAACATGGAAATGTTGAATATATGTAAATCCAAAGCCATTTTTATGCAGGGAAGCCATTGAAGAGAGCACCTCCGCGGGCCATTTCTGGGAGCTTCGTTCATTTGATTTCAGTGCCATAAGTTTTGTTGGGTTCTTGAGATATGGTAGAACAAGACCAGATCAGTTTGCAATCCATTTGGAATTTTTATGATGTACCTTTGAATATTTGAACATAAATAATAAAGCCTCACCCTCTGAGACAAAGGCCTGGAGACGTAGGCGATATTTTCGAAATCCGTTATCAACTTTGTTGTTCATGGTTTGTTGTTTCTTCATGCTTATTTCCAGATCTCTATATTGCTTTATGGCTGCCATGTTTCATCATTAATTCTTCCTCTTTCATCAGTTTCTTAAATGGTAATTCAACTCATGTTTTAAAACTCAACCATAGTCATTAAAATATCTTTTCAGATCACTGACCAAATAAGGGATTGTGCCTCATTTCATGGGAAGAAGGGGATGAAGGCCTAGAGGGAATGTTGTTGGAAAAATATAAAAGAAAAAATAATACCTTATATATGCTTTCCCAAAGAGGTCTTGAGAACAATGAAATGTTTCTCTTAAAATAATTGTAGACCTACAAAAGCAAAATTCACATTATATAGATGTCTCGCTTGTTGAGGTGTGTGCACTTATACGATGTCCCTTTATTTCCATGCATATGGAACTCTATGTACCTCTAGATTCAAGTGACATTGCGGTACTTCTTTAAAGTCTTATGTTACCCATATGTAGTCCCCAATTATTCTATACTTTAATTAATTAATGGAAAATAAATGGGATTGGAAAAAGGTTGCATTGAAAACGAAGGTGAAACACACCTTCTACAAAGGCACCCATAAATGAGACGATACAAACCCTTGTATGTCATGAAACCCATGACCAAAAGTATAACCCCCATCCACTCCATATTGTTTACATGAGTTAGAGAGGGTCCACCTAGGAAACACTCCTTCACTTGAGGAATGACTCACCCAATAGGTCACATTGAAAACCCTCCCATACCTAAACTTGGCAAGTTGCATAGGGTCTTTGAGCACTTGTTTAATTTGATAAGGTAGTTTTGATGCACATGTTTAGGTGGATATTGTATTAAATGTGATTTTACTTGCCATGATACATTTGACTTGAGACCCTTAGAGGGCACACTCATTTATCTTTGCACGACCTCGTTTGATGGAAGATTTGGAGGAACAAGTCTAACTTGGGCCTTCATTAGGGTAGGAAGCCCATAGGTTGGATGCCATGACCCACACACTTGGGAGCTAGAAGATGATGGAAGTTTCCTTTGGAGGAAAGATAAGATCCCTTGAAGGAAGATACCTAGCCCTCACTTTCCCAACGTTTGACCTTGGAAGGTCAAAACGTCTTTCTCTGGGGCTTGGTGTCATCTTTTGGGGATAGGGTTTGATGATGGTGGTGATGATTCAATGTATATTGATTTTCTTGATGGATAATATACCCTATCACATGAAGGGATGGCCTTTGGAGGCCCAACGAATTCCTCTCCAAGCTCAACAACTTGCCAAAAGTGCCAAGATGTCACCCAATTAGGGTATGACGTCATCGTTTTAGGGTTTCTTTGTGTAAAAATCAAATTTATGTTGTAAAGGGGAAACACTAAGGGGGTCAGACCCCTTGTTTTGTGGTTTACCATAATATTATGTGGACAAACTCTTTTTAGAGGTATTATATAAATAAATACCAAATTCATTTCATTTTTATATAACTCTCTCACTTGAGAAGAGCTACTTGGCTGAAATTTTCGCCCCTCTTGGGAAAAAATCATTTCTCTCTCTCTTGAATGCTATGGTTAATATTTGTATAATGGATCCAAGTGGTGCACTATCGCTTAGAGGCTTATCTTTTTCTATGGTGATGAAATTATCTTGGTAGATGAGGGTTTATCTTTCATGTCTCTTGGAATTGGTAAGAACTTTTTACATATTGTTGGGTTTTCTTTCTTGTTTCAAGGTTGTTTTTGGCTAAAATCCTTGGAGGAGAATAAGTGCATACACCCTCCACTGAGTTTATCATTGTTGTTGATTGAATAATCTTATGCAAAGGTTTCTAGGAGGAGTAAAAGGGCTTACACCCTCCTAGACTTACGTTGTTAGGGTTACTTGCTCTAGGGAGTAAAAGGGCTTATACCCCTAGAGAAGTAGTAGACATAACTTAATACAAGAAGACTCCATCACCCATTGACAAGTAACTAATATAAAATTTTCATTGGAGAAATAAAATCATCTGCATTGGTACACATGGTTTTGAGAGATATTGAATTTGTTTAAGTTGGAATCTTTTCTTAGTGTCACAAGGTTGCTTGAGCCACTAAAGCGTCTAGGTTGGTTTGGTAGTTATTTTGTTATAATCAATTAAAATTTACAACCATTAGGGTTGCATCAAAACACACTTAAAAATGACTTTAACTTACTTTTCAACCATTGGAGTTTTCTCGGAAAACATTGTTATTGTTCTACTACTCATTGGCTAACTTTTTGATGGTTTACTTGTTAATTTTTATGGTTTGAATTTTCTGTTGTAGAAAATGATTGCTGCAGCCACTTGGATGCCATTATATTTCTCCGAAAACACTACCTAACAACGCTCTATTGTCACTAAAGTATATCTTTATTACACTTGAGCTAAAACTAGTAATTGCTATCTTAGTTTCTTGCATCTTTGCTAGAATTTTGGTGATACATATTGCAGATTTTTTTTATCATTCTCTTGTTGATATATATTCTTGTTTACTGCTGCAATATAGGATAGAAAGATTCACTTGCTTGTCCATTTGATTATTTTTCTTCTATATCAACTTTTTGTCTTGTTTTGGGAAGGTATAGTATTCCTTTGCAGGTACACTTCACTTTGGCAACCTACCCTTATAAAAAAGACTCTTAACCAAGCCATTTTCCACTTCCTAACTCGACCTATAGGGGTTTTCACTCTCATATTATTACTTTCCATTTCATTCCCCGTAGGGTCACCTTGATTCCCCCCTTGTGGTGATTTTCATCATCATTAAAGCTAGGAAAGTATCTATCTAAGGTGACAATGGGTAGTTACTCCCATAGTTATCTCACATTTATGGATTGGTTCAGGATTTTCCCAACCTACAATATGTGCGATAAAATTTTGGCGTCGTTGTCGGGGAGGATTTTGAATCCTCTTTCGTGACCTAATGACACTTTGGAAAACTTTGATCCCAAATCCTTTACCCCTGAATTTCTTGGCAACTGCACTTGAGGGAAGTTCCCTATCCCTTTATTCCCTTTGACAATCTAAGGCTCATCTAGTGACTCCACCATCCCAAAATCCATCTCCCCCAAAAACCCTCCCCTGGAAAATTCAAACCTTCCAAATTTTACCGCAAAACTCCTCCTCTCAACTCCTCCATTGTCAAAACCATTTTCCACGGTAATCGTCCCTTTGCAACAATGACTCATTCTTCAGAAAAATACCTCTACAAACCATATAACATGGCTGAAATTGCTATATATCCCAATACCGTTCCTAAAGAAACTAACAAATGGTTTCCAAAGTTTCCAGGAAACAATGTGGTCACAGTTAAATATCACCTATATGCAATCGGTTGAGACATGAAAAATGAAGGAGTAGAACATGAAGATGTGGCAATGAGGCTACTAGACAAATATTTGATTGAATATGCCCAAAGGTGGTTCAAAGGATTGCTTTAAAATCACTTGGCTACGTATGAATATTTCTCTAAGTTGTTCAAGAAAATATGGGCAACATAGAGGGATAACAGAATGTTAATGACTCATTTCAACCAAATCAAGAAGAAGGAGAACGAGACAGTGAGTGAATTTGATACCAGATTTGACAAAATGTATAGCCAGATCTCAATGGATTTGTTCCCTTCAGATGCAGTTGTCTATCTCCTCTATGTGAATGCCTTTAAGGGGAAAATTGGTTTCATCATAAAGGATAAGAAAACCAACACTTTGGCAATGGCCAAGGAATACAGTTTATAGATCGAGGAGAAAATTCTCTCCTCCAAGATCAAGCCTTTCCAGTATCCTTGGGGAAAAACAAAAACAAAGACAAAGGTATCAAGCAACAATGCACCAAATCCAATATCTCTCATAGCTCATATACTTGATCAGATGAATACTCAGTTCATCCAGACTCATAATCAAGTCGTGAATCAATTGGCTAATTTGGAGATAAATAAAAATGCTCTAAGATCCCCATTCATCAGACAACAAAAGGATGCTATGGGATGGAAGGAAAGGCCTCAAAAGGAGGCAAATGTTACTTATAATTTGAACCATGTTGGGTTGGTCAACATTGATGAATCACAATGGTGCTCTCCTTGTCAATAACCTCATCCCAATGAGGAATGTCCCAGGAGAGAGGAGGACTCACCTGATAGTATGAAATTCATAGATACAATTTTCACTTTTCAGGATGAGGATGATGATGATGAGTATGTGGATATCACACTGGAACAACTAGATGGAATTTGGAAAAATGGGGCTAGAGAAGGATGGATTAGAGTGCTAAACCAGTTGACTGAGGATCAGAGGAAAGAATTAAAGAAGAGGGAAGTCTTGACTTATGCTAGAAGGAACAAGGTTCCTCTCCCTCCTCCACAAACTTCAAAGAAACAATCCCCATCTATACCAAGAAAATAAGCTCCATATCATCCAATAGGGAAAGTCACCCCATCCCTCCCACCTCTGGTGCATGATTTTCTTCCGAAGCCAACACGGGCAGATGAATAAATTCAGTTGAACATAGACGTCCCAACAATGTTTGGAAAGATGAATACGTATGGTGGAAATGTGCAATATCCCTTGTGTCAGAAGATAACTATTGAAGGAATTGAAGGTGCCAAATGAGGAAGAAGATCCCCCTATGATATTAAACACCATGTACCATGGATGACAGAGGGATACCAACCCTCAATTTTACATATATCTTAGTGTAAATGGTCTCCGCTTGAACAATTGTATGCTATATTCTGAGGCCTTAGAAAATGTGATGTATTTGAAGGTCATGAAACAACTTGGTTTGAAAACAACCCGCCCATATGGAAATGTCTGTGGCATTGATTCCAAGAAGGTGAAGGTTTATGGTCTCATACAATACGTGGAAGTCTACTTGGAATATTTCCCTCACATTGGCCTTGTCATGAACATAGTGGTGATTGATGTTCCAGACACTTGGGGCATGATCTTATCAAGAAGTTGGGTGACTACCCTTGGTGGATTTCTCAGCATGGACCGAGTCACTCATGCACACATTCCTATGGGAGATGGTACCTTTGAGATTCTCTATAACCGAGAGGTATCTAGGAAACATGCGTTGGATCGGAGTGACCCTGATTATAGTAGCGAGGATGATTTTGATGAGGTTCCAAATACCATTGATTATGATCCATGAGATCTACATTTTATGCAAGAGGATTGCATATGTGTGCTACTTCCAAAAATAGACAAATAGAAAGAGAAACTTGCAAAGTTTCATGGGAAGGAGACAGGGTCCATCAAGATATTGAAGAAAGAAGAAGATAAAAGGGACAAAGAATGTGAGAAGGATATTAAATATGCAGTTAACGCAGAACCACCTATTTACCCCTACATTGAGAATATACCTTACATCAACTATAGTGAAGGAATACTTGGACTCATGTGGGATAAGAAGAAGGGAAAGCAAAAATATGATCAGAAGAATAACAACTTTTGTCTTGTCCCTTACATCATCAAGAATAATTCTAAGAACGAAAAGTACTACTTGTCATCCATGGACGAGAGAAATATGCTATTACCAGTGGATGGGTCTCTTCTCCGAACCTATATTCAAGGTACTTGACTTCTTTAGGGCCTAGGTCCCAGGTAAGTAGGTAGGTCATCTTTCTTTCTCTCATTTGCATCTTGATTTATCATGATAGTTTAATTGGATTTCACTTTTTATTATCATTTTTCCCTCCTTTTATTGATTTACAACTTTTGCTTTAATCATATTATATGAAAAAAGTACAAAATTTTCTTTTCTAGATTAGTTGTCAATTTTGAAGTTTTTATTTTGTTATATGAGCAAAGGGTGAGTAAGCCACCCTACATTTTATAGTTTCATGTTTCTGTGTAGGAACATGTCTAACTAGGAGATGTTTAGGTTCTCATGCACTTTGCGACGAGTACATGTCCCTGAGTAGGAGCTAGATGTTATCCCCCATTTCTAGGGATAAATAAGGAGCTAATGTATTGAGGCCCTTAGGTTGCAGACATGGAGTACCAAGGGATAGATCGACATATAAAGTCCAGTTACACAGATGGAGACCCAGTTCCCCACCACACTTCTCTAGTTCATCATGTTGACATCCACCACATTAGCTTTCTTCTGGAAGACAATGGGTCTTTCTCCATGAGGTACAAGTCGGGTGTTGTGGTAAGTATCACTTTAATACTTGAGGAATTTTAGTATGTTTCATTTAAAGATGCTTTTGATTATAGAACACCTGCTTGGAAACTATGTTATTTGCCCTATTTAAGCTTGGTGGTTAATATTGTTCCCTAGTAAGTGCTCACCCTTAGAGATGGGTTTGATACTAGGAGGTCTCCCTAACAGGTCATCGTACCATTCCTGGTCATACTTATAATTTTTCACACTTCATGGCTTTCATCTCCTTATATTTTGGGATTTTCGGGTGTACTAGCCTAAGAAGGAATTGTACCTCATTTCATGGGAAGAAGGGGTTGAAGGCCTAGAGGGAATGTAGTTGGAAAAATAAAAAATCCAAAATAACACCTTATATATGCTCTCCCAAAGAGGTATTGAGAACAATGAAACATTTCTCTTAAAATAATTATAGACCCACAAAAAAAAAATTCACATTATATAGATGTCCCGCTTGTTGAGGTGTGTACACTTGCGCGGTGTCCCTTTCTTTCCATGCATATGGCACTCTGTATACCTATAGCTTCAAGTGACATTGTGGTACTTCTTTCAAGTCTTACATTGGCCATACACAATACCCAATTATTCTGGACTTTAATTAATTATTGTCAAATAAATGGGCTTGGAAAAAGGTTGCATAGAAAATGAAGGTGCAACACACCCTTTACAGAGGCACCCATAAATGAGACGTTACGAACCCTTGTATGTCATGAACCCCATGCCAAAAATTCTTACCCCCGTCCAATCCATATTCTTTACATGAATTAGATAGGGTCCACCTAGGAAACACTCCTTGACTTGAGGAATGACTCACCTAATAGGTCACCTTGACAACCCTTCCATACCTAAACTTGGCAAGTTGCATAGGGTCTTTGAGCATTTGTTTAATTTTATAAGGTAGTTTTGATGCACATGTTTAAGTGGCTCTTGTATTAAATGTGATTTTACTTGCCATGATACATTTGACTTGAGACCCTTGGAGGGCACACTCATTTGTCTTTGCATGACCTCTTTTGATAGAATATTTGGAGGAACAAGTCTAACTTGGGCCTTCATTGGGGTAGGAAGTCCACATGTTGGATGCCATGTACCACACACTTGGGAGCTGAAATATGATGTTCATTTCCTTTGGAGGCAATATAATACCTCTTGATGGAATATACCGAACCCTCACTTGCCCAACATTTTACTTTGGAAGGTCAAAACGTCTTTCTCTAGGGCCTGACGCCATATTTTGGGGATAGGTTTTGATAATGGTGGTGATGATTTTATGGATATTTGCATGCTTGATGGATAAGAGAACATAGTTCATGAATGGATGGCCTTTGGAGGCCCAAAAACTTCCTCTCCAAGCTCAATGACTTGCCAAAATTGCTAAGACATCACCCAATTAGGGAATGGCGTCATCTTTTTTAGGGTTTCTTTGTGTAAAAATAAAATTTATGTTGTAAAGGGGAAAAACTAGGGGGGGCAACCCCCTTGTTTTGTGGTTTACCCTAATATTTTGTGGACAAGCACTTTTTAGATGTCTTGTATAAATAAAGACCAAATTCATTTCATTTTTATATAACTCTCTCACTTGAGAAGAGCTACTTGGATGAATTTTTCGCCTCTCTTGGGAAAACTACATTTCTCTCTCTTGAATGCTATGGTTAGTAATTTTCTAGTGGAGCTAAGTGGTGCACTATCTCTTGGAGGCTTATCTTTTTCTATGGTGATGAAATTATCTTGGTAGATGAGGGTTTATATTGCATGTCTCTTGGAATTTGTTATAAATTTTTACATATTGTTGGGTTTTCTTTCTTTTTTCAAGGTTGTTATTGGATAAAATACTTGGAGGAGTATAAGGGAATACACCCTCCACCAAATTTATCATTGTTTTTTATTGAATAAGCTTATGCAAAGGTTTCTAGGAAGAGTAAAAGGGCTTACACCCTCCTAGACTTACCTTGTTAGGGTTACTTGCTCTATGGAGTAAAAGGGATTACACCCATAGACAAGTAGTAGACCTAACTTAATATAAGAAGACTCCATAATCCATTGACAAGGAACTAATCTAAAATTTTCATTGGAGAAATAAAATCATCTGCATTGGTACACGTGATTTTGAGATATATTGAATTTGTTTAAGTTGGAATCTTTTCTTAGTGTCACAAGGTTGCTTGAGACACTAAGGCATCTAGGTTGGCTTGGTATTTCTATGGTTGTAATCAATTAAAATGTACAGCCATTAGGGTTTCAACAAAACACACTTAAACTCTTACTTTAACTTACTTTTCAACCATTGGAATTTTCTTGGAAACCACTATTATTGTTCTACTGCTCATTGGCTAAATTTTTTATGGTTTACTTGTTAATTTTTATGGTTGGAATTTTATGCTGTAGAAAATGATTGCTACAGCCACTTGTATGTCATTATATTTCTCTGAAAAAACTACCTAACAACCCTCTATTGTCACTAAAGTCTAACTTTATTACACTTGAGCTAAAACTAGTAATTGCTAGCTTGTTTTCTTGCATCTTTACTAGACTTTTGGTGATACATATTGCAGCTATTGTTATCATTTTATTTCTGATATATATACCTGTTTACTACTGCAATATAGGAAAACAAGCTTCACTTGCTTTTCCATTTGATTATTTGGCTTGTATATCCACTTTTTGTCTTGTCTCGGGTAGGTATAATATTCTTTTGCAGGTATACTTCACTTTGGCAACCTACCCTTATCAAAAATACTCTTACCCAAACCATTTTCCACTTCCTAATTCAACCTATAGGGGTTTTTACTCTCAAATCCTCACTTTCCATTTCATTCCCCCTAGGGTCACCAAGATTCCCCCCTTGTAGTGATTTTCATCATCACTAAAGCGAGAGGAGTATCTATCTAAGGTGATAGTGGGTAGTTACTCCCATACTTGTCTCACATTTGTGGATTGGGTCGGGATTTTCCCAACCTACAATTTGTGCAATAAAATACCTAATAGGTCATTGGTCCTTTTTGAAATATTCGCATTAACAACTTTCAAAATAATTGCCTGATAGGCCATTGAGCCCTTTTCTAAATATGGCCATCGATCATTTTTGAAAAATATCCCGATAAGAATTAGGCCTCTTTCAAAAATGTTACTTCAAAAGATAGAGACAAATCCATTAAGCCTCTTCAAAAGATCACGTTGACTACTCTTCAAATATTTTCTCAATATACCATCGGTCATTCTTCGAATATAGAAACAAGATAATCAAGATATTTCGAAATATCCCATTAGGTCTCTTTCAAATATGTGCTTGATCGAAATAAATATCACATTGGGATATTTCAAAAGATCCCACCAAGCCTATTTTGAATATGCACTAGATCAAAATCTAGGGTTCATCAAGCCCTTTTCCAAGATGCTCATTGCACCCTTTCAAACGTTCAACCTGATGCATAGAAGATAGGCCACCGAGTCTCTTTGAATATCTCATTAATGACAAAGTCATTAGGCTATATTAAAATATGGCCATCATCCACTTTTGAAAGATTGGCTTGACAGGCCATCGGGCCCTATTGAAAATTGTCCATCAACCAATTTTGAAAGAACTACTCGATAGGCCATCAAACCCTTTCGAAATATATCCATCAACAACTTTCGAAAGAACCACTTGATAGGCCATTGGTCCTTTTTTAAAGATATTTGTTAGCCACTTTGGAAATAATTGTTGAAAAGGCCATCGATCCTCTTTCAAAGATATCACTTCTAAAGATAGAGACAAGGTTATCAAGACATTTTGAAAGATCCCATTGGGACATTTCCAAATATACTATAGGGATTCTTTTGAATATACACCCGATGAAAAAAAATAGGCCATTAGTCCTTTTCCAAATTTTTTCCCGACTTCGAAGCTAATAAGGTAAAGGCCATAGTTCTCATTCTAAGGTGACACTTCAAATGTAAACAAAATATACCACTTTGAAGGTGACACTTTGAAACAAAATATAAAGGCTATTGAGCAGATTTGAAGGAACCCTTCAATGTGTAACATACAAAGTCCATGACTACCATTCAAAGTTAACAACTCAAATTCAATAGGAGGCTTGAACTTGGAAAAATAAATAAGCCCACATACCACAAAAGAATTTGGACTTAGAAAATTTGAAGGCCCTACTTCATATTGGCATTTTTCCTACGAGATGCCAATATGAATAACAATTTGAATTGACTATGTCCCTCACCATCTAGATTTGAATGCATACACTAGTACAATACATGAATTTTAATACCTAGACAAAGCACATGTTAATTGGAAAATCCCTTATTAAACCCTAGATATTGAACTATTACATTTTAGTTCTATATTCGTATGTAGGCCAGAACCCTTCATTGCACCCCTTCATTATAAGTTTACCCTTTGTCTCCTATATACATATTGTTAGCGCTAGAAGATGCTCTCGACTACAAAGAGAAACATGCCTAACATATCTTAGTTATTGCAAAGATTGATTGGTTTGGGTTATGGATCAAGGAGGTTAGATGCATTAAGGATCTGGTAAAACTCTCTTTCTTCAAATAATCAACAACATTTTACATAGTCAAGGGAATTCACTTTGAGAGATAGACATTTGATGGATAATTTGATAAGGAGGAATAGAGAACACATATGAATACATAAACCAACAATCTATTAAATTCATATATTCACCAGGAAGACATTCAGACTCAAAATCATATTTTGGATCATAATGAAATACTTGAATGCAAATTACTATTTAAATGAAATTAACAACATAATATCTATTGCAATTACATCTAAACTGACATTAAAATTGGTGCATTGCAGGAATCATTTTCATATTCAAATAAGTAGAAATAGAGAAGAATTACAATAGATGCACAATCTGACTATCAAGATGTATGGATCCCTAAGTATGGGATGTTGCAAGACTTGAAGCTCATTACAATTTCAGGCCTTACTCTCTTCTACTCGAACCTCAACTTTCTCACAAGAGGAGGATTGAACCTCCAAGAGGAATATTCCCCCCCAAGAGGAAGACTGAACCCCTAAGAGGAAGATTGAACACATTCTTTATTGATCATTCTTTCTTAAATAAAATTTACAAAATATAATTCCAAATAAAAAATTTGATCTGAGATCCTAAAAAAAAGGGATCTCATCCTAATTTTGAAGTAGAAAATCATGATTAAATCTCCAAGTCAAATTGATGAAGGTGGCACTTTTGTTGAGTGGACATTTTTTTTTTAGAAAAATGAATTTTGAAAAATATGGAAAAATCACTCTTAAAGTGCCAATTGTAGCTCACAAATGGTTCTATTTTTTGGGAAATGATCCAATTGTCACCTAATTTGTCCCATTCCTGAAAAACCCATGTTTTACGTTTTTTGAGATTCGATCCCATTTGCATGGAAATCGTTTTGTACGATGAACACAAAAACAATCACCTACAAAACTTTCTGCATTTTTTTACGAAATATTGACCAAACAATGCTCTTGATCTCCTTGATATATTTGGATATTTGATGAGTTAAACAAGTTTAAATGATGATTAGGATAACCAATAAAGCCATTCCACCCATTTACCATCATGGAATTCCAAAATTTTGACAAAATTAATTTTTTTGCCAATGACAAAAATTAGTGCTAGCACTGGCTCCAACTGGGGATGGTGTCCTTCATGTGAGACACCAAGAACACGTAGACCAATTCCTTCTTCCTTCATCAACCTGTAATCCGTTCTACTCAAATGAAAACAACCATGTTGAAAAACCAAACTACAACCTAAAAAGGATTTGTACCAGTGCCTCCATTGAGCTATGGAGTCAATTATTAAGCTATTGCACACCAAACTGAACCACAAACTGAAAACTGAAATGAAATGCTCAAACTGAGAGATTATTTAGGTACACCGATTCCTACTCTAATCAACAACAACTTCATGGATCAAGTAATGTGAAACTTCCAATGAACCCAAGTAAGCATTTTACTGATGAAATGATTTTCTTAATTGCAAATGAATGAGAAAGTGCAAAAGAAATGTGACATTTGCAGCAAGATTTCCAAGAAAAGATTATACTTACTACTGCAACTAAGAAATATTCCCAAAGAGGAAACATTTAAAACCCGTGGGAATGAATAATACATCCAGATTGCCATTGGATCCTGAAGAATATGATAGACTTTTAGCTTGTTAAGAAGACAAATCTGTTTCCTTGTGAAGATTGCTTCATAATGGTTAGGGGAAACAAAATCCTCTTAAAAATGTTGATCATTCTCTTGGGGATAAAATACTTTAACAGGATTCAAAACAACAAGATGATCATAGACTTTAGATGACAACAAATTAGTTTTTGTAGTTTCAATAGAAAAATCAACATGCTCAATAATAATAATAATAATCCATTTTTAAGGTCACGGACAAGCCAAACACCTAATTGGTGTATGAGACCCCCTTGTTTATGGGAAAAGGGACACCCTCCACCTAGATATTTGACTGGTAAAGTCTACAGAGGTATACATACCCTACCCCCCTCTGGATTTGAACTTGTGACCTCTTAAGAGGAAACACATGTTCTTAACCATTAGGCCCACTCAGGTTGTCCCTTCAAAACTCCCATACTGATTGACTGTCCCTTCAAAACTAACATTCTTATCTTTATTCCTATGACAAAAATATAGTCGTTCAAATTCCTCACAACATTCATCATAGAGAAAATCAACTGAAAGAATCTCTTTACAATAAGTGTGAAATGCAACATGGAATTCCTTTAGGGAAGAAATACTGGAGGGAGGAAAAGATCTACACCTTTCTCGCGCTTTTCCTTCTAACGAATACCTAAACATCTTGATTAAAACATCCTCATGAATAATAGTCAGTTGATGCATACATTCATGAAAATCCAACAAAAAATCAACATGAATTTCCCAATATTCTCCTTTAAACTTTGAAAGACAACTTTCCCATTCATCTCTTTCAGGCACAGGGTTTGGAAAGCCAGGTACATTAGAGAAATCAAAAGATGCATACCTCCAAGCCAAGATGGCTTCCAGTTTTTTTGAAATTCTATACCAGTGGAGTTTCCTCTGGATTCTTTAACATTGGAGTCACGATGTGAATGATCTACAACCTGAATGTGTCTAGTTTTTTTTCACCATCGAAAACCATATATGATCATTTTCATTCTCCCAGGGAAAGATTACTTTGTTACTCCATTCCCTAGCAATGAAACCAAAATATGTTAGTGCTAGAAGATTCTCTCAACTGCAAAGATAAACATGCTTAGCAAATCTTAGTTATTGCAAAGAATGATTGTTTTGGGTTATGGATCAAACAGGTTGGATGAGTTAAGGATCTGGTAAAAATATCTTAGTTCAAATAATCAACAACATTTCATGTAGTCAAGGCAATTCACTTTGAGATCTAGACATTTGATGGAAAATGTGATAAGGAGGAATAGAGAACAAATATGAATACATAAAACAATAATCTACTAAATTCATATATTCACCAGGAAGACATTCAAATTCAAAATCATATTTTGCATTAGAATGAAATACTTGAATACAAATGATCAGTTATAGGAAATTAACAATAGAATCTCTATTGCAATTAGATCTGAACTGACATGACAATTGGTGTATTGCATAAATCATATTCATATTCAAATAAGAAGAAATAGAGATGAATTAAAGTAGATGCATGGTCTGACTATCAAGATGTATGAATCCCTGAGTATGGGATGCTAGAAGACATGAAGCTCATTACAATTTCATTCCTTACTCTCTTCTACTCAAACCTCATCTTTCTTCCAAGAGGAAAATTGAACCTCCAAGAGAAAGATCCCCCTTCCAAGAGGAAGATCAATGACAACCAATCTTTCAACACTTGGTAGTATTGAAAAAAGGTGAATGACACTTTATGTTACGAGGAAAATCTCTCCATGTCTAGGGTAAACCACAATAGATGGAAACGATTGTAGAAATCAACTCTATCCCAAAAACATGCTATATAAACGAATATGCAAGCGAGATAAGAAAGAGGCCTACCTCGTCCAGATGTTCGATGAAGTCCACCATTGAGCACTTGAACCCAAAGCTATATACCTGCAATTAGTTCTCAACAAACAAGCAAAGCAAGCATATGGTGATAATATAGAAGGTTAACACATTAGATAGAATAATCCATTAATATACACAACAAATACGCCCATGGATAATAACTCATATATTTGCAAGATATCAATTGGACGGGAAAATAGTATTTCTATTAATAAATGATCAACAGAAGTGAAAATATTATAGACTTCCGTGTCAGCACGGTTCGGAATCGAGAAACTAAGTTCTTTCCAATTGGGCCTCCACCACTTCAATCCTCCACCAAATGCAAGCTCATAAGAGAGAAACAATGAGGTTCTCAATCAATAAGGGAAGATCTTGGGGGTTGAACACTGTGTTCAGACTTAAAGGACAAAGGGATGCAGAGTCAATATGAAGTAAATAATTTCTCCAGAGTAACTTTTCTCTCAAAGTTGAATTTTTCTCCTCTTTCCATAGCTCAGAATTGGCCCATTTATAGCCTTCAAAATGGAACTAAAGGGTCGAGTCAGAACGTTTCCAGTATATGGAAGGCCAAGGATCATAGATCTACTTTTGTGACATGGAAACCCGAAATTAATTTTCATTTTTTGGCATAAATCCCATTGTATGCAGGCCGTAGTGGAGCAACTTGCATATGCACATGCTGTATAGTGTGCAAGATGCATATATGTGGAAAAAATATTAATTTTTGTCTCTAGATTTTATCAACATGGAAGATAAGTCTGCATAGGGAAATGGAATAAGGCCCTCTGTGCAAGATTGCATAGGGTGAGGAAAATCTTGCTATAACAAATGCCCCTAATGTGTGAGGTCAGAGGAGTATTTGTGATGGACGAAATACATTATAAACAACCCAGAAGTGGAGTGGTAGGGAACCAGCTGGACGAACTAGTTTCTCATTACATTATGTACTAACTTTGCATACATGGCTGCCAATAAAATTACATTGCAGATCCATGTGAAAATACACCAAACAAGTGTTTGTGGCCATGAATAGGCAAATACAAATGCGGTTACATGCCAATAGATGTCATAGTCACGAACAAGGCCTAATAGAACCAGTCTCAAAACCAATCTGAAGATATCTGTATATCATGGAGTACAATTTGATCTCCCATGATCACTGAAGTCATATAGGTAATGGTCCAATGAAAAGGAAGCAACAAGTCTACATCATGTGAATAAAGGAGTTGAGGTCGAACACAATGAGACATCGTTTGATTACCGGTCATTGAGGTATACCATTAACAAACGAGAGACAACCTACCGATAATGAAAGTAGGTATCAAGGCACCGAGTACATTCTTACAAGTGTGAATAGAGGAGTCGGTGTCGAACACTTGAAGAATCCATCGATCATGAGACATTGATGTATTCCCAACTATCGATGGCGAGAGAGCCTGCCACTAATGACTGCAAGCTTCAAGGTACTCATAAGACTCTAGGTCCCGTTTCCATAATAAATGAGTTGAATTCAATGGAAAGAGACCCACTGAAAGGAGAGCATTAAGGTATCTCTCATCAGTCAGCGCAAGGTACAAAGCAGGGGCTTCATGATTTGGTGGAAATAGGATGAAGAACATGTTCACGAACCAACGACCTTATGTGTCTTTTGTGTGTGCCAAGTGAAAGAGGTACATGAAAAAGACCCTCTGAATAGAAGCCAATGATGAAAACTGCTGACAAAGGTGAGGAAACCACCAATAAGTCTAATAGATTCCAAGACACTACATGAATCCCAATGTGTGAATAGATGTATTGTCGTCGAACACAAGGAAAACCACCTAGTCAACGACCAATGATGAAATTTTGATTGTTGGGTTCAAGGTTACCTACCAACGATGAAAGTAGGGCCAGGGTGCATGATAGGACTTACAATATCATGTGATTCTAAGACAAACTGAGGGTATGGCCAACATGCAAAGTTAAGAGTTTTGAGGAGTGGCAAACACAGGTTGATAGACTTCCTTTGAAAAAGAGCATGAGACATATGGAGGACTCCGACAACATAGACCCAATGATGAAACCATGAGATGCAAGAGGCATCAATGAAATTCTCTATAAGGACTGGAAGAATAACCAGTCAATAGAGAAGACTCTGTAACGAGATCAACTTCCTAAGGTCACGCTAATCCCAAAATTATGATGATGAATGGACTCAATAACTTTGTGCTCTGTTCAAAGGTGACACAACTACTGCCAACATAAGATAATACTCCCTTCCCACCCATCTTTTTTTGGTTTTTCCATAGACAAATGAATGTTATGATACATAGGAGGAAACGAGTGTCACAAGTAAGAAAAACTAGTTCCAATAGTGGAATATTCCTATTCTCAATGCAAGGAGATACATGTGGGAGATGGAAACTCGGGGGAATGTTCCCTCCTAGGTATAGGGTGTCAAATTACGAAGGATATAAACAAGTCTTTGCTTGGTTGAGGATGCAAAACTACTAAGGCAAACA
>ML804132.1:960-36828 GCA_009831015.1 Picea engelmannii
AGGCTCATTGTTTCAACAGGGAATTCATAGTAGAGTTACGCTGCTCAGATGTTTCTAAGCCCAAGTCTTGGATCACCAGTTCATCAGCTGTGCAGTGTAGAGTTCTCTCACCATCCATTTCATTTCTGCTTTGTTCATTTTGTAAGGGAAGCATACAGTTGAGGATTCCTGAAGGACCTTCCGCTGGAGGGAAGAGGAACCATTGTCCCTTTCTACAGTGTGTGCTTTGGTTTTTATGTTAATAGATCAAGCCTTGAAACCACTGGGAACTCCCTTGTCTCACGTTTGAATTTTTGTTTATGGATGTACTGTTATTTGTTTTTCAGTTCGTAGGTAGATTTTGTTTCGTTTTGTTTTCCATTCACTGTTAACTCATTTTGATCCACAGCAAACCTGTTCTGCCCTGCTGAGCCCAACAGGGCATGCTAGTGCTCCCATTCTTGCTCACCCGGCGACGATTCGAGCACGAACAGCTGGCCCAAGAGAACATCACAGACATCTAGTGGGGAAACATCACATAATACCTCATCCTTGAAGGGTTGGATACCGTATGACAATTGACATTGTTGGCTGACACATAGATCTCATCCTTGGCGAAGCCACCTGATGTTGTATGGCTACAGGTGTGGTGTTGTTGACAATCCCAAATGTTTGACGGCCTCTGCTAAGATGAAGTTCTTCTGGCTTCCGCTATCAACAATAAAATGTAGTGGGTTCCCCTTCACCCACATTTGTGAATGAAAAAGGAGCTCCCCCTCTTCGGGATCTGTTGGTTCTTCTCGTTGAATTGTTGCAGTCGCAACAATAGCAGCGGGGTCTGCATCAATGATCTGTCCTTTACCAGTATTTTCAAAATCAGATTCTGAACTAGAGTTTGGCTCCTTGTCTTTGATCTCGGCCACCAATGATTGTTTTGAGCGACATTCATTGGTGTTGTGCCAGGGGATTTTGTGGAAATCACACCATTTTCCGGTGTCCTTCTTTTTCTTCCTGTGACCCTTCTTTTCCTGTGTCTTGGACTGGTTTTCAGGAGAATGTTGGTTAGGGATGTCTTTGTCATACTTTGGTTGTTGCAGATTTGCAGACCCAAACTCCCGTTTTTTCTGGTGCTTAAATTTCTTCTCGATTTTAACAACATATTGATAAGTAGCACCAAGTGATGAGATGTCCAGAAAATCCATTTCAGTCTGGATGTATCTGTGTAGAGCCCCACAGTATTTCAGAACCAACTGTCACTCGGAGTCTTTGATACCCAGCTTGGTGCGCAAGGTATGGAAGGTATTGGTGAACTCCATAACTCCTTATCCCCTCTCTTGCCACAGTGTGGTCCATCTCATGTACTGGTCCTCATAGTTTCCAACAGGGTAATACTGTTCCTTTACCGCATCCACAAAAAATTCCCAAGTGGGATCGACCCCATATATTCTAGACTCCTATGTGGAACTTTGCTCCCAGTAATTTTCCCACCAATGTTTGACATGAGGGAGAGCTTTAAGGAGTGTGAAGGTGATCTTTTCTTTGTCGAAAAAATTGTGAACAGAGAAATAACCTTCTAGCAGAGTTAACCATTTTTCTAGGGCTTCTGCATCTATCTGTCCTTCAAATACAGGAATATCAAAATCAACTTGTACCTTGAAAGGAGAGGTGCCTCCAAAGTGACTACTTGATGAAGATGTGCATGCTGTTATTGACAGGCGTTGAAGGATGTGGGTAAAATTCTCCATCATTTCGTCCCTCTGTCGCGTGAGAGCTTTCTCAAGGAACAGATTGATAAGATCGTCTACTCCGTCATTTCTCTTTTCTTCTGCCATTGAGGGTTTCTTGGGTGTGTGAGAATGATTGTCTTCAAGAGAGACAAGCTCAAGACCCAACTTTCTATACTCAGACCTCGTCGGGGACATGCACTGAAAAAACGATCAAGAACAGTTAGAATGGTGGTGTCTTATCTCTAAGAAGAGATGTGACAGTTGCACTCATTCGCAAAAAGATGATCATTACAATGAGGCTCTGAAGGCCTTTTTACAATAAACAAGAATTCAAAAAACCCTATACATCCAAAACCCTAACTCTAGGAGATGAAGCGCCAAAAGTCATGTGGGCCCCGTTTGGATAAGTTAGTACATCAACTTCCTAGGGTCGTAACTTTTGCATACGATTGTCGTTTTAGGCGTGTGATAGCCTGTTGGCAAGGCATCGTCGAGGAGATTCATTTTGGGGGCTCAATTATGCCTTCGTATATCATTGAGGAGCTTGATCCTGAAAATCCTTCATTTAGGCCCTCAAAATAGCCCCGGAAGTTAAAAACTGCTAAAAATAGTAAATTGCCAAAATTTCCAGAAAACTATTTTGAGCCAATCGGACAAGGTGGGTGGTCAGCGATATCCACCTAGATCATTTTCATGGATACTTTTAGTGCTATAAGTCAACTCAATACTGTTGTTGAGTTAAGCCTAGCACACCTTGTTTTAAAAATTTTAAAGAAAATAGTTTTAGAGAGGTGGGGGATCACACTCTTGATATCAATGTAGCTTGATGAATGAGATATTAAAACCACTTCCCTATGTGCATCAGATCAGGTAAATAAAACCTCAGTTTGAGTAAAAAGAGAGTATGAGATATGATTAAGGAGAAGTAATGGAACAAAACTGACAATCATCAAAGAGCATATGTTCTTTAATATACTTGACCAGTAGAAGAATAAACCTACACTAAGAAATACTTTATGAACAAGATTTAAAATACTCAAACACACATGTGGCAAAGATTTCACTATACAAAATAGAGAAACCTTTTCAACACATACATACAGTCATATGAACATATAACAATAATGATATGTTCAAGATGAGGAAATAGAAGGGACAACAAAGATGAGACATGCACAACAACCATCGACTTTATTAACAACTGAAATCTTTACATAGGTAGGATGGATCAAAATAGTCTTATAATTAGAACCTTTTAGCCAAAACAGGGATCCAACGCGTTCTTTTTCTACTTCATCCAATATATAGTATTTTACATTGGTTACATGAATTTATGGTCAACTTGATAGTGAGGGACACATCAAAACTAATCCCTACAAGTACTCAGGGTGAATTTCTGCCTCTGTCTACTGACATACAAAAAAAAAATAGTTTACAAAAAAAGATCCTATAATTAAGGAAACAACCTTGCATAGAAAAATATCTTTGGTTGACTTTCTTTCCACCTGGATGATTACGCTGCATCTTCCTCTTTATCCTTCCAATATCTTCATGATATTCAATGATCCACCTGAATCAATACTTTGACAACTCAACAATGATAATTGATATGCAGAATCATCCTATAGCGCCAATATTTTCATGTGTATGAGACTGCAGGAACTTCCTGTAGCATCATACAAAAAACCAGTTTTAAACATTTTTAACGCCTTTGCTTGCCCAGGTTACAACCAATCATGAAGAAAAGAGGAATGGTATCTTAAATACAAGGAAACAAAAAGGTTTTTCCATTATTAATCATCTTTCAATCAAAATTTAGGATTTTCATTGAAGGTGAAATTCTCAAACTGTAAATTCTCCTTGAAAAACTGATGTAGCTGCTTCTGCCAACAAATCCAACTTGTTCCTTTTTGTCTACTTGGTTTGAGAATGATTTTGTATTCTCTTGATCTTATCCCCTTCAGATCTGATCGTAGGGTTTGGGCCTTTCTTATTCTTTTTAATTTGTTTTCTTGCAGAAGCTTTGTCTTTTCTTGTAGGAGTCTTTTTGTTTGATGTCAGACCTCCCTTCTTATACTTATTCCTATCAGGCTTAGCTACAGGAATTTCCTTGCTTGTTGATGGCTCCTCTTTTGGGTTTGCAGATTCTTCATCAATAATGATAACCTTATCTTTAATGGCAGGTTTATACATTGCTTTCGATTTCAACTTGAATTTATTTCGAGGCCTAGTGCTCCTTTTTCTTATCAAAAATTTATAGCTAGAAGCATCTTCTTTAGAGGAGCTTGATATAGGAGGAATGATATTTTGGGAATGATCTTTAGGCTATACAGGATCTACAAATTCTTCTGTTGTTTCAGGTTCTTGATCTTCCTTAAATACCCTAGGATTTTCCAACCTTTTGGTCCTTTTAGAATAAGTCTTTTGGGAATATCAAAATGGATTCTTACCTCCACCTAGGATATGAGAAGACCCTTCATCTCCTTGCAAGCTATTTGGAGTAGATTCCACTGTATCGTCTGAAATATTTAAACAAGATTCTCTTTTACCCTTCCTTCGAATGATTAGTTTACTTGTGTTGAGTGAAGCTTCTTGATTAGTCTCAACAACTTTATCATGCAACTCTATGTTATGAGGATGTACTTATTTCTCAAACCCTGACTAGATCAAGAATTGATCCCATTTTCTCTGTAATTTTCCCATCTCGAGTTTAATAAGTATCTTAATTAATCCCTGATGATAAATTCCATGAAGAGGGGTCTTAGGGTTTGCTTGAATTTTCATGGCCATCTTATTTAGATCTCTTAAGAACTAATATGGTAGACTTATCCTTTTGATTCCTGACAAATGAAGAAGGAATTGGAGATGAAACAAAATCACAATAGAATAGTGTCCTTCACATGTGATGTATCATTTAAGAATTAGCAAGGCCTCCATCCATTCATCAATAATCCAATCCCTAGGAATACCCTTGGCTCAATTGGGATCTCTATGTTCATGTTTCAAGAACTGATTTACATCCCCTCCTGTAATTAATTTTTTTTTGAACCACTTTTTTCCATTGGCGGGGAGGTTAAGGCTACTACTATGGACTCTTTTGTAACTTGCATAAACAGGTGTGCAATTCAGACCCTCTGTCCATTAAAACCTTTGTCAAATGCCCAGGTTGCAGCATAGTGATAACCATATAGTTTGGTGCAATAAAAATACCAACCAGCTCGATCAAATATGTGTATGTTGTCTTCATATGCTTCCATAATATCATGCCCTTCAGGTTCTTTTTTATTCACGTGTCCACCTTTACCCATATTAATTGTCACGACCAGAAGGTTGGACTCTTTGTTGCAGAAAATGGATGTGCTTGTTGTGTTGAGAAGGATAGGGGATTTGTTGGCTCTATGGAATAAAATTGAAATTTGACTAGCTTTGCATGTTGTGAATGGTGATTGGGTACTTGATAACTACTTTGAATATTTCATTCATCTAGGTAGGATGATCCACATCCTCAAATTCACTCCAACCATATGTGTGATGATGAAACATGGATAGGTGTAAGTTCCTGTAGTACCCTGCATAAACTTGTCCTTTGGCATATTTGGAATGAAAACGACTTGAAAGTCATTATCTAACTTAGTAATGATGAGACAAAAACTATGACATGACATATGACCTTTGATGAAAGGATTTAAAACTTTAAATCATGTCATATGAAATTCTTACAAACATGTGCATAATTAATATTATCCCCTTTTATAAGACTAAGTATCCTTCATTTCTCTCAGCATAATACTAATTTTACCCCCTTAAAAAAAAAATTGAACCCTTAATCAAACTAATGATTAGGATTTATAGCTTATACAAAAAAAATTGAAATGGATAAAATAAGAGATGAGAGATGAGACTTAGCAGAACATAATAGGTGATAATAATGGCTCCATGGGGGATGGAGTTCTCCCTATGAAACTCTAAGATATTTTAGTAGACTTGTGCCCTCTGTTCCTTCAAGCTATCTGCCATGTTATTATGTAGAGTGTAACTGTTTCAACTCCTAAAGTTTGGTGAAACTTTATTCAAAACATAACAAATTGAAAAATAAAAAATAATACTGGAAACTGAAAAGGATAAGTTGCAACATGGTTCCATTGGGATATGGAGTCCTTTATTGTCTAACTGCCACACCACACCGATATGTACAATGGGATTTGAGCCACCAATATCTTTAGTAACATAATTTCTTCAGAAAACATCCATTTACAGGGCCACCAAAAACACCTTCACCTTCCAAATTATGCAATAGGAAAGTGTTTTTTTCCAAGACCTTCTCCACCCTAAAAGGACCTGACCATAGGCTATCAAACTTCCCATGATGGTATTCTCTACGGGCATCCCATTTCAAAACCATATCCCTGGGTAGAAACTGTTTTTTTCTTTTCTTTTTTGTCAAAAGTATCTTTAACTTTTTGTTGATGTTGATGTGCCTTCTCAAGAAGTTTCTCTCTTGCTTCCTGCAATTCTACAATCAGGAAAATCATTCTGATAGCGTCATTAGGTTCATCTTCAATTTCTTGCAGAAATTTTACAACTGGAAAAGAAAGTTGTACTGGAAATATTGATTCCATTCCATATACTAACTGAAATGATGAAGTTCCAATTGCTCTATTTGTGCTCAAACGGTCAACCCACAAAGCATATTTCAACTTTGAATCCCAAGCCCTCTTATTATCCTCCAGAAATTTCTTAATGATATTGACCATACTTTTATTGGATGATTCTGCTAGGCCATTACCGTGTGGGTAATAAGTAGTAGACTGCCTAAGCTTGATGTCATAGTCTTCACAGAATTTTACCATGTTAAAGGATTTGAAAGCTGCAGCGTTATCTATGATAATCACTTCTGGACAACCAAACCTAGATAAAATATTCTCTTCAAGGGAACTTATGATTACCTTATCAGTTTCCCTCCTTGTAGGTACAACTTCAATCCACTTTGTGAAGTAATCTGTAGCTGTCAAAATCCATCTGTGTTGGCCACTAGATAGAAGATTAATTTCACCTATGAAATCCAAAGCCCACTGTTGGAAAGGTGTAGAAAATTTTATAGGCTTGGGAGGTAAGGACTTAAGATTTTGTTTACCAACAAACCTTTGTCATTAATCACATCCTCTAACCTCTACATATACATCAGAAAATAGACTAGGCCAATAATACCCAGCTTGAATTTTCATGGCCATATTATTTAGATCTCTTAAGAAGTATTATGGTAGACTCATCCTTTTGATTCCTGAAAAATGAAAAAGGAATCAGAGATGAAACAAAAACACTATCTAATAGCACCCTTCACATGTGATGTGTCGTTTGAACATTAGCAAGGCCTCCATCCATTCATCAACAATCCAATCCCTAGGAATACCCTTGGCCCAATTGGGATCTCTATGTTCAGGTTTCAAGAACTGATTTACATCCCCTCCTGTAATTAATTTATTTTTGAACCACTTTTCGTCATCAACAAGGAGGTTACAAGTTGTTGCTATGGAATCTTATGTAACCTTCATAACCAGGTTTGCAATTTGGACCCTCTTTCCATTAAAACCTTCAACAAACGCATAGGCTACAACATAGTTATAACCATCTATTTTGGTGAAGTACAAATACCAACCAACTCGATCAAAGATGTGTCTAATGTCTTCATATGCTTCCATAATCTTGGTCCCTTCAAGATATTTTTTGTTCACGTGTCCACCTTTACCCATATTAATTGTCACGACCAGAAGGTTGGACTCTTCACTGCAAAAAAGGGATATGCTTGTTGTGTCGAGAAGGATAGGGGATTTGTTGGCTATATGGAAGAAAATTCAAATTTGACCAGCTTTGCATGTTGTGACTGGTGATTGGGTACTTGATAACTGCTTCAAATCTTTCATTCAGCTAGGTAGGATGATCCACGTCCTCAAATTCACTCCAACCATATGCATGATGATGAAATAGGGACAGGTGGAAGTTCCTGTAGCGCCCTGGATAAACTTGTCCTTTGGCATATTTGGAATGAAAACGACTTAAAATTCATTATCTAACTTAGTAATGATGAGACAAAATCTATGACATGACATATGACCTTTGATGAAAGGATTAAAAACTTTAAATTATGTCATAGGACAGTCTTACAAACATGTGCATAGTTAATCTTATCCCCTTTTATAAGACTAAGTATCCTTCATTTCTCTCATCATAATACTAATTTTACCCCCTTAAAAATATTTTGAACCCTTAATCAAACTAATTATTAGGATTTATAGATTATACAAAAAAAATTGAAATGGAGAAAATGAGAGATGAGAGATGAGACTTAGCAGAACATAATAGGTGATAATAGAGACTACCAGATCACTTGGGAGCAGTTGTGTGTTGCTTGATCACAAATATTATGACGGATGATTTGAGATACCAATGACATGGTAGTAGTTGTGTGATACTAGTTGATTGCAGAGTAGTCAGTAGACTACTATATGAAGACATCGTGGAAATATACCTCCCTAGCTAAGTGTTACAAGGAAAAACTCTCTATGGCTAGGGGAAAACCACAACAGATGGAACGACACCCATAAATCAATTATAATCTCAAGTATGTTGTATAAATGAAACACTAACAAGAGAAGGGTAGAATCATACCTCGTCCAGACATCCGAAGAATACCATTGTTGATCACATGACCCAAAGCTTTATACCTACAACTAGTCTTCCACAAATAAGATACGCAAGCATGTGGTAATGATATATATTGTTACCATATAAATCAATATAATCCATTAACATACATAAAAAATACGCCCATGGAAAGAAATACAAATATTTGCAAGATATCAATTGAACGAGAAAAGATTATTTCTATTAGTGTAATCAATAGAAGTACATAGGTGACAAACTTTTGTAACGACACATATCGGAACCAAGAAACTATGTCCCTCCAGTTGGGCCTCCACCACTTCAATCCTCCACAAAGGAAAGCTCACATGTATGAGTTAATGAAGTTATCCATCACAATATAGGAAGATATTGGGGGCTTAACATAAGAATTTCAGACTTTCAAGGACAAAGGGATGCAGACTCAATTGAGGTGAAATTTCTCCAGAGCATATTTTCTCTCTATGATGAATTGTGTATCTTCGAGGTTTATATATGGCTCAAATTATAGCCTCCAAATGGAATTGAAGGGTCGATTCAGAGTGTTTCCATTATATGGAAGTTCAAGGATCATGGATATCATGACATGGCATGGAAACTCGATGCAATTTTAATTTTTGTGCACCAAACCTGATGTACACGGGTTGTAATGGAGCAACCCGCATACGTACACACACTGCATAACTAGGAGGTCACATACATGTATAAAAATAAGTAATTTAAGCATTGGAGTGATAGAAAAAAGGGGAAATTAAGTCTGTAGAGGGAAGTGGAAGGCCATCAAAGAAAAATGCATGGAGTGTGGAAAAATTTTCTATAACATATGCCCCTTAAACTGTGAGTTCAGAGGAGTATCTGTGATGGCTGAAATACATTATAATTCCCAGAAGTGCAGTAATGAAGACTCGGCTGGAAGTACTAGTTTCTAATGAGAATATTACACTTCATAATGACTTTGTACACATGGATGCCAATCTGAATTACACTACATATCCATGTGGATATATATCAAATAGTTGTTCATGGCCATGAATAGACAATACAAAGTGGACATATTCCATAGGCTATCATATTCACGAACAAGACATAGTCGAGTCCAATCTCAAAATCAACCAAAGATATCTGTATACAATGGAGTAAAATCAGATCTTGCATGATCACTGAAGTCATATATGTATTGTTCCAATGAAGACAACACCATATATGGGGTGCTTTTGTTGTAAGCTGGAGGTCTTCTACACTATCCGTCGAAGATGAAAATCTAAATTATGTGAATATAGGAGTTTAATTCAAACACAATGAGACTTCATTTGATTACCGGTCATTAAGGTATACCATTAACAAATGTGAGCCAACCCACTGATAATGAAAGTAGGTGTCAAGGCACTGAGTACATTCAAAAAGTGTGAATAAGGGTGTTGAGGTCGAACAATTGAAGAATCCATTGATTAGGATACATTGATGTATTCCCAACTGTCGATGGCGAGAGAACCTGCCACTGATCAATGTAAGCCTCTAAGTACTCATAGGACTCTAGATATCAATTCCAAAATAGATGAGCTGAAGTTGATGGAAGGAGACCTACTGAAAGGAGAGCATTAAGGAATATATCATCATCCAGCGTGAATTACAAAGAAATAGCTTGATAATTAGGAGGAGTTCAAACAAATAGGATGTTCACGAATCAACAACCATGTGTGTCTCTCGCATGCACCAGATGAAAGTAGTGCATGAAAGAGACCCTCTGAATAACAACCAGTGAGGAAAATTGCTGACAAAGGTGAGGAAACCATCAATAAGGCTAATGGAATCCAAGAAACTACATGAATTCCAATGTGTGAATACATTTCTTGTCGTCAAACACAAGGGAAACCCCCCAGCCAGCGACCAATGAGGAGATGTCATCTATTGGGTTCAAGGTTACATACCAATGATGAAAGTAGGCCCTGGGTGGAAAGTAGGAAAACAACTTCATGTGATTTTGAGATACACTGAGGGTTGCTGACATGCAAATTCAACAGTTATGAGAAATGGTTGACATAAGATTGCAATGTGGGAGGCATCAACAAAATATCTATAGGGATTGGAAGAATAACCATTCAAAGGAGTAAAATCTAAGTAATGAGATCAAGTTCCTAAGGTCATGCTAAACCCAAACCTTGGATGAAAATGGACTCAAGATTTTGTGCTCTATTCAAAGGTGACGCGACTGTTGCTGATAGGAGATAATATTCTTTTCCCGCCAGTTTTTTTTTTTGTTTTTTCATAGTAAAAGAAATGCTATGATATAAGAGATGAAATGAGTGTCATGAAAAATATGCTAGTTCCAAGCAGTGGAAAATACCTATGCTCAATACAAGGGAATGCATGTGGGGCATGGACACTCAAGGGGATGTTTCATCTACGGGTAAAAGGTGTCAAGTTGCAAAGGATATATGAAAGGAACTGCTTGGCTAGTGATGATAATTGTTGGGACAAGAGGCTTACAATGAGAAAGCGAGAGTAATAAATAGGCTCAACAATGCAAGCAAGATAATGGGATGCAATAACAACTTAACTAAAAAATGTCATTTTTCATAAATTTAGTCCCCTAGGCTCGAAAAATTATAAAATAATACCCAGGAGAACTCTTCTACCCAATGGCGACTAGAGTATTCATTTTTCATAAATAGTCTACTTGGTTCGGAAAAGGGTTAAACATATACAAAATAGACGTCCTTTCAAAACCATTTAACGAGTGTGAAAGAGACAAGTTCACTTGGTAATCTTTTTCATTTTTGGGGGAGTCAGAAAAGAGCTTAACCAAGACTCGAGAGCAGTCCCATAGGTAGTAGTCAGAATGATATTGAGTAATAAAAATGGGGTTCCAACGCAAAGTCATAGTGGGAATATAAGGAAATCTCTATCCTATAAAGTAACTTCTACATGATGGGCACCAAACAACACAAGGGTTTTAACTAGGGTACCCATGTTTGGTAAGTATCTACCACTTAATAATGACACTTATAATAGTAGTTAGAAGGTTTTGTGTCACTAATTAATGGGTTCATACCTAGGGAATATGAATAACGGTCATAGGACGATGAAAAAATGAAAAGAGAGGTGAGAACCTATCTTATATGTCGGTGATAGAATATACCTGCCAGGGGCACCAATAGACAATACGATGCTGGAAATCTGCTAAAAGACCCTGCACAAAACCAGGTCTTTCACTATGCTATTATTCCATAGCAAAAAGCTATATAAAATTTGGTTTTTATATATTTTATTTTTTGTGTTTTTCAATTTGATAAAGGAAAACAAAAAACATTTGGTCTTTGTATCAACTTATATATTTTATAATGGATGATTGAATAAATGTGTTTTCCTTACTTAGTTATGTGACAAATTCCAATATAGAATGTAATTAGCATATGCATCATATACTTGATTAGAACTCCTAGGGATGTGATTATAAGTAAGAAAATCAAATTATTGTTCCAAAATTCATACCTCTAGGAATTTTCCGAGTAAAGTAGGATCTCTCACATGGTAACTATTGTTCAAATGACATACAACTAACTAGGAGTCCAGGAGAACTTCTAAAGATCGAACACCATGAGAAATGGCATTGCGTAATAGATCTATAACAACACTATACTCAACCACATTATTCGTTGATGGCTCCATAAAAATGCCACTTGAAGACACCAGTTTTCCCTCAGGTGAATAGATAACCCAAGCGATGGAAGCCAAGTTCCGTGTATGATGACTAGCACCATCTGTGAATCCTAAGTATACCAAAGACTTCGTTGGCATCTATCAACCAAGGGAAAACTCAATAAGAAATATGATGACACAAAAGAGAAAATAAAAAATAAGTATATACACTAATATACAAATGTCATGTCTGATTTTGAGAGCTCAAGCATGATACCTTTTAAGGTAGAGCCCATTTATGGGATCGTCCAACACATTCTCCTCATAATATTCTAATTTGTAGGCTTCTTTCTCTAGAACATGTCACACTATATAAGGACCATGCCACATGGGGTTGAACTTTCCTCCCCCCTGTGGTTCCCTGGCTTCATAAAGAAGAACCAAGTCACCCTCAACGTACTATCGAGGACAAAAAAACTTATCGTATTGAACCTTAACACACCATTTATTCGCTTTGATAGCCATAGATATGTCTCGAAGCTGATCATCGAGGTGCTCTATGTGTACGAGGCATTCTTTGATATTAGTCATGTCAAGTAGGATCTTGATTTCCAATTTAAGGGAAGGGACTTCGCATTCAATAGGAAGAATAAAATCCATGTCATGTACTAGCTGAAACAGTGAGAAACCAGTGCAAGTCTTTAACGTGGTTTGGTATTCCCAAAGTGCAGGGTAAAGCATCACATGCCAGTTATATTTACTTTGACTGATAGTTTTTTTCAAAACAATATTTAGAGATTTATTCACAACCTCTACTTGTCCATTTTCCTGGGGATAATAAGGGGAAGAATGATCGTGTGTAAACCCTAGTTTCGATGCCAACTCTTTCATCATCTCATTCTGAAAGTGAATTCCATGATCAATGACAATCTCTCTTGGGATTATGAACCAGGATATAATATGATTGAATACGAAAAATTTTGCATTCTTGCCATTGGATTTAATGGTAGGCATTGCTTCATCCCATTTAGTAAAATAATCCACGGTCACGATAATATGTTGGTGCCCCCCAGCCAAGATTGGGTTGTAGTCCATGAAATCCACCCCCCACTTGGTGAAGGGACTGATTATGATGACTGGGTGAATAGGGGATGGGTGCGATCACATTTTCCAAGCGAACACCTCGCAAGGGTGACAAATTGGAACTGCTTCAATGCAATATTTAAAAGTTGACAGCCAAAAATAACTGGCTCACAATATATTTTGGATTTTCGCAAGCCTGAATAAATGACCACCACACACCCCACTATGACATTCATCAGAAAAACCTCATCCTCCTCATGAGTCAAATAATGACCTCGACGATACAAAGTGTTTTCGATAATAAGGTATTTGTTAGCCTAATGACATATACGTCGTCGATCATCTCTCCACATATGTTATGGGAGATTCAGTTTTTGAAGGTAGATTAAAATATCTCCGTACTAGGGTTATGAAGACAATATAAGGAATATATGTTCATCTCTTAACCAATCGTCATGAAAAATATCCTCATATAGTCTAGGGAATTTTGACATCAATTCTACAAAAACTAGTGGCTTCTTAGATTTCGTAGAAGCAAAATCGAGATCAAATTCTTGCAGAATAACAATCCACTTATCGTATTTTCCCCCCTATGATACACCTAGTAAAAACATATTGAAATGGATTGATATCCGCAACCAAAGTAGTTTTGTAGAGTAAGATATAATGTCGCAATCTTTCAACTACATGTACATCGGTCAAGGCCAGCTTCTCTATGTGAAAGTATTTGAGTCCAGAACCAACTAGATTTCAACTATGGTAGTGTACAATGTGCTCATGGAGCTCATCGTCCTCCCGAGCAAGTACCATACCAATCGTCCATTCAAACGCAGTGATATAAATAAAAAAGTCTCTACTGTAGTCCGAGGGCTTCAGTAGAGGCACCAATACCAAGGCTTTCTTAGGATGATCCAAGGATTCCTGGGCTTTCTCATCCCATATGAACAGAGTGTCTTTCTTCAAAAGACACATGAAACCTTTAGTTATATTGGCATAGTTAACTATAAAACGATGCAGGAAGTTAGCCTTCCCCTGTAAACCCTAAAGTTGTTGAATGTTACACGAGGGAGGAAACCGAAATATTGCCTCAAACTTCATAGGATCCACCATGATCCCATGCTCAGAAACTATGAATCATGAAAGATGACCAGACCTAACACAAACGACACACTTGTGAGGGTTCAACCGAATGCGATAATAATGACATATCTCAAATACTAGTCGAAGGTGAGTCAGGTGATCTACCCTCTTGCAAGAGTGAGCAACAATATCATCTAGGTAAGCTTCGATGATATGCTTAAGATCATGAAACACAAAGGTCATGGAATGTTGAAATGTTTCTCTGATGTTTTTAATATCGAAAGGAATTTTTCAGTATGCAAAGGTACCCCAAGGACAAATAAACGTCGTCTTGTGTTGATCCTCGGGTTTGATTTGAATTTGATTATAACCTAAAAATTCATCCATAAAGGAAAATACTTTGCTTCCCTCACACTCATTGATAGTCTGGTCAATAAAAGGAGTGGGGAAGTTATCTTTAGGACAGGCTTTGTTCAGGGCCCTAAAATCCATACATACGCGGACGATTATTTTCTTTTTATCTACATGAATGGGGTTAGACACCCATTCAGTCAAGGGAACCAGGTAGATGAATCCAAAAATGAGTAGCTTCTCCACCTCTTCCTTAATAACGAGGGCCTTCCTAGGATTAACAACTCTAAGACATTGTCGAACAGGTTTAGCATTCAAATAAGTTTTAATTTTATGTTCAAAAATTTTGGGGTCGATCCCTACAATCTCTTCGTATGACTAAGAAAATAAATCTCATAATTCTTTGAAGAGATTAGTGTAGATCTGAATTTCTTCAGGCGAACAATCTGCACCGATATAAACGTTCTCAATTTTACCAGGGGTTCAAGAGATGTCAATCACGATGGTAGGAGAAATGTTCACCATGTTTCCTTCAGCATAAATACCATGCGTTTCTAATGGAACCACGGCATGACTGACCATCTCACTCAAGGTGCACCTAAACTCATTATGTTCAATCCTAACAAGCTCTGGGAAAAAATAGGATCAATGATTCATATCGTCCCAAGGCCTATCAGGACTAGACATGGCCTCTAAGATGGCTTCATCTAAGGGTAAAGTATCGTCAAGGAAATCATGTGAATAAGATGATTGAACGACCCATATGGGATCTAAAATGAGATCCATCTCATTCGTCTGTGAGGAAGAAGGATTTGGGTCAGAAATAGCTTCTATAATAGCCTGATACACAATTTCTATTATGTACAATGGCATCACCATCCTGATGTGAGAATGACCTTCGTACGACATAGTCAGGGAAGGTAGGGTCCAAGGGTCATTGAAATACAAAGTACGAAAAGAAATGAACCTCGGCAATGATGAAGAATCACCAGAAATGGCATTAATACATGCAATCGGTGTCATGAAACAAAAAGTACCCATCAAGGAGGAATACATCATGACACGAACATTCTCAATTTCCTGTTGATAATTATCAATAACAGGGACTGAAATTCCCACCGATGCATTAGGACCAGGATGCGCAAATGAAAATTGGTCGATCATCACAATATTTCCTTCATGAGGAAATAATAGAATGCAGAAAATTGACGACACAACGGTTGTCATATCATAAGTCCAATTACACCCTAGTAGTAGATTGTAGTCAAGAGGCACATCAACCACCTCGACCTCGACCTCCATAGTCTTTCCGCCTAACTGGACCGAGAAAGAGGGAAGGATGTCATGGGGTATAAAATAATTCCCATTGAAAGTAGTCAACATGGTCATGGATTGAGACAAGGGTGAATATCCAATGGCTTTCCAATAGGCTAGAGATATCACAGATGTCGAAGCACCTTCATCTATTACAGTACATTTGATGGTAAATTTTGTGTAATCCACATGGATTTGAAAGGCCGCATGGTAAGGTAAGTGAGGATTAACGTTTGTGGCATCAAACTTAATAACATTTGAGCCACACGGGTCTAGTTATCCTAACACAAAGAGAAAGGCGTTCCTCGGTGAAGGAAATGTTTGGAGCACCTCCAAAGCCGACATCGTGCATGGGGTTTTTCCCAAATCCTCGACAATCGAGTAATTTTGGGTGGATCTGGCATTAGGATTGTGGGCATAGCGCTTAAGTACTCCTTTCGGAATACGAGGCAGAGGTTTTGGCTTATCAATCTGCAAATTCATTTCCAGGGAGGAGGAGGCTATGGACATATAATAGTCTGTGAAAAATCATAATCGATAGATTGAGTGGCTACATCAATTTGAGACTTCACCATGTTGACGCAAATATGGCCACCATCATGTGCCAAAGGGTTTTGTCTCCCACTCGATGCATTTCTAGTGTTAGAGGTCCTCGAGGCCATATTTTGGTTATGTGGAAATGGGTTCGTCAGCACAATAGGTTGTTGCGCTATGAGCCTTGAGGCTTCCTATATTTTGGGGCACAAGTGGGTAAGGCGATCATCTTTACAAAGTTTACAGGGAAACTTTACCTTCCACTTTTATTTCTCCCTCACTAACAATATTATTTGATTTATCATTATTATTATTATCCTTTGCTTTGTTATTATTATTTTTTCCACCCTTACGATTATTACCACTTCCTTTCCTCTTGTTCCCTCTCGATTGTTGGTTACCATTCAAGTTTGACGACGACTATACATAATGCACATCTGTTGATGGGGTGGTGGAGGACAAATCCTTATCTTGTCCTCCTACAGACTGGTTAAGCGACAAATCTTTGAGCTAGTTCATCACATGGTCTGTAGTCTTATCATTTGCAGAGCCTACGATGCCATCGACATGAGGCTCGGGCCTTTGTCTAGGATCATAATTTGACCGCGGTGCATCAGGGAGAATTTTTTAAAGAATCCCAGATTGAGCATATATAAGGTTCAATTGTTGGGCTTTAAATATGGCTTCTTCCTCAGTTATCACTCTGGATGTAGAGACATCCTTCAAAATGTGAGGAAACAAATACTTGAGGAACCATTACAACATAAACTCGGGAGGAATGTAGACTTTAATCAACCTCTTTTGTCTACGCCACTCTTGAATATGATCGAAAATATGGGTGGATTTATCTTGTCGAAGAGTCAATAAGAGTTCTAGGTCAACATCGTAACAAACTGGTAGTTGGAAGTGATTGATAAAAACCAAGACCATCTGACTGAAAGTTTCATAGGTTCCCCCAAGTAGCTCGATGTACCACTTCGCGGCGACCCCAACGAGGGTGTGTTGAAATAGCCTCAAATGAATGGAATCATCATTAAGGGTGTTAGATGAACACCATAGGTGAAAAGTAGTCACATGATCACTAGGAGTTAGAAGGAAGTTTGGTGGGGACAGGGGGCCATGAAGGATCATGACGCATAGGGTCATTCATCAATTTTGACAAGTCTGGAAGATTTAGCGTGGCCAAAAAAGGGAGTCGGGGTTGCGGCGTCTGAGCCCATGCTCCCAGTAAATATTGGGTTTGAGATATTGCATTCCAACCATGGTTTGGGTATACACCATGGCCCTGATTGGTAGGATAATATCCTCCTCCCAGCTAATTCATGAAAGGTTGTAAGGGAACCATACCCATAGAAGTCCCTTGCGAAGAGAAAATGACATGATAAGGATTATATATGTTGCCCCCATATGAAGGAAATCCATGCTGGGGATTTCCCATACTGTAAAGTTGACTCCCTCCGGATGGACCACCAGAGGACAATGGGGGGTTCGCCATAATAAAATCATTCGTCAAAATCAGCATGGAGTAATATGGAATGATCGATGAAATATATAAAGTAAACTGACTACCCATTTGAGCACTCCATCCTGTATCATTGAAGCTAGGATTAGGCCCAGAGGAAGGAGGATTCCAACCTCCAACCGTAGGATTCACTTGAGCGATATGAACTCCACCAAATAAGAAAGGAACATAAGGAGGCGGCGTGCCCCCAAACCCAAAACTAGGATTCATATTAGCTATCAAAATGGACGATGCAAAGTGCAACGTCATGTCAGACATACCAAAATAAAAAGTATTTGAGGCCGAAGGTATTGACTGAGTATCATGATTTGGCATACCATATGGGAATGCAAAAGGATTAATTCCCATAGGTTGAGCAGAGCTCATGGGTTGGGTAGCATTATATGAGGGAGCCTCCAACATCCAAACCATCGATGTTAAGGGAGTCGATGGGACCCCACTAATCACAAAGGATAGGGGAGTCGAAGGTGTTAGCGATAAAAAACGCACCGACATTTTTGTAAGAACGATGCCTAATCTTGTAGGGAAAATTTTGATAGATTCCCAAGCTCCAACTGCATATCTGAAAGAACCATTGGAAAGCTTAGGATTTGTAGATGTCGATCGACTATTTAAGCATGCAAAACGGACTCTCCATGACTGAGAAATTTGATTTTGAAAAACTTTGCGCTTTCACCAGCGCAAAAGCCAGAATTATGACTAGTTAGCTGTTGAAAGCTCCGCCTTTCAGCAGCTAAGGAGCAGATTTTCGGGTAAATTAGCTGGTGAAAGCCTGTCACGGCCAGAATAGCCAAATCTTCGCCTAGATCAAGATTTTTTGGGTTTGAATGGTTTGAAATCTTTTTCAGTAAGCTGGTTATGAATTATCAAATCAAAATCTGAAGGCCATTCTTGGAGATGAAAGTCAAAAGGGAATTTTTTGACTAGATTTGGTGATTTTCAAGGGAAAAATGGTAGGGATTTTTGGCACACATCATCAAATTCGAATTCCACTTTCAAAGGAACAGATCAAAGAGCCTTGGAAGGCTAGGCTACACTTCATCAACTTTCAACCAATGTTTGAAGACCAAAAGATACAGGATGACCTCATCTTGAGGATCTCTCCTTATCTTTTGTAAATCAGTTTTGACTTTCTATTTTTAGAATATCAGATCCATTGTTTTAGGATCTGAAACTGATTTTAAAAGGCTATAAAGCCAAAGACATTTGGAGCTCTAAGGGTTCAATTTTGGATACTCTTTTGCTATTGTACTAAGACACTTATTTTTCAATACAGAAAGACAGTCTTCTTTTGTTGTTAATGACAGATTTCTTCATCTATTCCATTGCTCTATAATTTGATTCAATTTAGTTCAGCTATTAAGAACTGTCATCTTCTTATTTAGCTCATATCTTGAATTGAATAACCTCTTGCTGGCTTGTATGATCCTGCACACTGCTGAACTTGATTATCTAGATCATTTTTCTCCATACCTTTTGATATTACTCTGTCTGGTTATTGATTCCTAAAAGCACCATTTCATTCGATTGCATTGTGAGTTGTCTTCCCATTAGCTATTATTAGTTATCCCATTGATCCACACTTTCATTATTCATGATTTCTTAAGTTACCAAGAATCCTTAGCCTACAACCCTAAGGAGTTTCTTGGAGTGATAACAGAAGGGATTCCTGATACATTCATATCTAACTCAGTACTCATGGTAATATGATCATGATCCTGGGAGATGGAGATATATGGACCGCACTTATAAATGTATGCCTTTTAGAAGGAGGCTTCGGTAAAGGATCAAGACATGGAGGAAACTTCAAAAGATGAAGAGACTGATGAGGAGGTTGGTCCTACTCCACAATGACTCAAAACTTGAGATGTAATAAAAAATCCTAAGGTCGACTAATAATCAGAGAGAACATTTATAAATAAATAAAAAGTCCAATGCACACAAACGAGATATGATGGTTGAAAGGGACCTCCCAAACTAAAGTAGGTATGCCTCGCCCAAGAGGGGACTGAGACGACTCCGCAACAATAGAGTGGAGGTGTCATAATCAATTATAAGGACCCTCGTAGGCTTCCCGACACAATCGGTCAGATCCCTCCGAAGATGAAATCCTGTAAATTATGTGTGTTGTCCAATCCCTATCTGACTCAGGGTACTTTCATAATAAGCCCTGCAAGCAACCTATGTGGTTACCTATGTCAAGAAACCAAAGTCACCACGATATAACCAATGCTCAAGCAAGTAGTTGCAAGTCCGGTCCACCATACAGGCAGAGTAGCAAAGCCCAAAATATTTAAATCAATGCCTCTCAAGGAACCTAAGAACTCAAGAAATATCTCTGATACTAAGAAGGTATTAGAGGGCTATCTCTGAAACCAACTTCACACAACATCATGCTTAACTCCAGTGTGAGTGAAGCCTCTTGAGGACACCAATTATATAATGGGTTTTGCCACTCCCTGGTCAGACACGTAAATTTAGTTTTATAGCCTTGGAGAATTTTACTCACAAAATCCTATTCCAAGGCCCTAGGTCCTATACTTGTTTGTGTACCCTGAAAAATAAAATCGTTTCTAATCAATTTTAATTATTGAACATTAATTTTAATGGCTTCTACTTACTCAAGAGGTGTAATCGTGAAATTTATGGTATTATGACTCAGCATATATAAAAATAAACATATGTAAAAACATTGCTAAGTACTAGTCTTTCTTTTCAATGAGATGGTATGATTTTAAATGTTGTTTCTAAGATGAAATCTCTACAATTTCAATGAAGCAAAATCTTTCCTAATATGCCAAAACTAATGTAAAGTAGATAAAGGTGCAAATGCCATAAGTAAAATGCAAGAAAGCAATTTTATTTTGTATTTTCGATATAATGAAAAGAAAATGCAATGATTGAATAACAACCTCATAGGCAAACCCTATTGCAAGAAAAATGAGACAAGCCAAGAAGGATACCAAGAAGTAACTACCCATACCAGTGTGCAAGGACAACAAAATGAGAAGAATGACAAGAAAGGACTTCTCCCAAAGATTTCACCATTAAAACAACTTCTTATCACTGTGTAGGCACTTAACAGTCAAAATAGGGACCCAAGAAGTCTCAACAACCAACAAAAATCACCCAGCAAACACCAAACTCGGTCAAAAATACCGAAGAAATAGTGTACGCGATTTTTCAAAGAACAACTCATGTATGTACGTGCCCTAAAGGAAGACAACCCATTTATGTACATTCCCCATCAAGGGAAAGCCCGCGTATGTCAAGGAAGACATTTCATGGTCAAGGGTTAGGCCAAGAAACTCATATATAATTCAAAATATAGATTTTCAAGCAACAGACGACAAAGAAACTCAATAAAATAGAGATAAAAACAAGGAGAAAAACACCCAATACCCCAAAAGGAGATCTCCCCAGCGGAGTCGCCAATTTTTTTATGAGGAAAATCTCTTTATGGCTAGGGGAAAACCACAACAGACAGAACGATACCTAGAAATCAAATCTAATCTCAAGTATGTTCTATAAATGAAATATTAACAAGAGAAGGATAGAATCCTACCTCATTCGGATGTTTGAAGAAGACCACCATTGAACACACGAGCCAAAGCTTTATACCTACAACTTGTCTTCAACAACCAATATATGCAAGCATGTGGTAATGATATATAATGCTAGCATATAAATCATCATAATCCATTAACATACATAACAAATATGCCCATGGAAAGAAATACAAATATTTGCAAGATATCAATTGGACGAGAAAAGAGTATTTCTATTAATGTAATCAATAGAAGTACATAGGTGATAAACTTTTGTAACGACACGTATCGGAACCGAGAAACTAACTCCCTCCAACTAGGCCTCCACCACTTCAATCATCCGCAAAGGAAAGTTCACATGTAGGAGTTAATAAAGTTATCCATCACAATATATGAAGATCTTGGGAGATAAACACAAGAAGTTCATACTTTCAAGGACAAAGGGATACAGAGTCAATTGAGGTGAAATTTCTCCAGAGTATCTTTGCTCTCTATGATGAATTGTGTATCTTTTAGGTTTGGATATGGCTCAATTTATAGCCTCCAAATGGAATTGAAGGGTCAATTTGGAGCGTTTCCAGTATATGGAAGGTCAAGGATCATGGATCTTGTGACATGGCATGGAAACCCGATGCAATTTTAATTTTTGTGCACCAAACCCAATGTACACAGGTTGTAATGGAGCAGCCCATAGACGTATGCGCGATGCATAACTAGGAGGTTGTGTACATGTATAAAAATGAGTAATTTAATCTCTGGAGTGATAGAAAAAGGGGAAATGAAGTGTGCAGAGGGAAATGGAGGGCCATTAGAGAAAGATGCATGGAGTGTGAAAAAATTTGCTATAACACTAAGAGGGAGTGTTTATGTTTTGGTATTTTCGGGAGGAAGTTTCCTCTAGACAACCTTTCTTAGAAGAGAAAAATATTCTAGAAGTCTAGGAAAACCATTGAATAGCAGAAGAATACCTAGAAGAGAATTCATCCCGTAAGGAAAAGAATAAAGTGAAAATAAGATCCCCAGAGAAGAATTTGGCCCAGCCAGGTGACTTGAATATTATAAATAAGGGAGACATCTAGCTCATTTGGACACACACACACTCACTCTCTCATGAAGAAGAAGGCATGAGTCTATGGAGGAGAAGAAGAAGATGCACTACAACAATATATGAGGTTCTTGGTTATTCTTGGTAAGGGATTTCTCTTGTGTGCTATCTCTTTGAGGAGTTGTGCTCTACTTGTATGATGTTTTTGTTTCAGCTAGGAGCACTAGCTTGTGCGCTATCCTAGTGCTAGGGTTTATTTCTTGTCTATTTCTCTTGAGAGCTGGTGTATGGTTGGACTATTCTGGACATAATCTATCTAAGAAAGGTTGCTAGGTTTTTCCCCCATTTGGGGTTTTCTGAGGATAAATCTCTTGTGTACTCTTGTCTATTGTTTATTTTGTTTATTGTTCAATCTATGATATAACTGTTAATGTTAAAGGAATAAAAGAACAATGGTAACACTACTTCTCTATAAGTAAATAAAATATAACATGAAGAGCATCACTTTCTTTTACAAATAACTATGTAGACCCCACAGATACCCGAGGATTACATTTGGAATCTTGGGAGAGATACCTAACATGATCGACATCTTCCTAAATTTTGTGGTCTACTCTTGCACACACTTCTAACCATTGCAACCAATGATTCAACTTAACAACATTGATCTCACCTTGATAGGGTTTGATGCCCACTTTTGCTTCCATTTTGAATAGAGATTGTGGAGTGATGGCACTGGAAATTGGTTGCTCTTTATCGATCTCTTTTCTTGACTCATTTTCTGGGTCATCATTATCTCCTAGTTTCTCATTATATCCAACTTCTGAGTTAGAGACACCAACCTCCTCGAAAGGTCCAAACTTGTTTGTTAAAGCTTCCATGAGGAGGGCCATGTTGTACGATATATTAGCAACTTGATATTCCAACCTAAAAAGTATCTCTTCCACTACATCTTAAGGATTGTTATGAATAGAATCATCAACCATGGTTAGGGTTCTACGACTTCCTTCTTAAGCCAATTCTTGGATATTGCAACATTCCACAAATACCCTAAAGAAACCTGGCTATGATAGTAATATGATCTATAAACTATCATGGATATTCCATTGGAACGGTTAGTCAGAACATATATTTTATTATACTAGAATATTCTAATATGCATGGTTATTTCCTTAGATATTAGACTTAATTATTACTAGCTTAGTGCTTGAATTTAAGAAATAACTGAAATTGAAATGAAAGAACAAGAAAATAAACACATCATCCACATGATTGAACACAAGATGTATCTTGGGAAACCCAATATGGGATAAAACCCAACTATAAGGTGAGGCCTATGCTCTTCTCTCTTTTCTTCAGTTATGAAAATACAAATACAAAGAAAGGGGCACTCACTATGGATTTTCCTATGAAATTGTGGCCTAAATGGTTATTATAGAATATCGTACCCACAACAAACTCATACACCAATAGACTCGTCACCCCACCACTACCAAATCACTTCCATGAACATCTATAACAATAACCAAATGCCCAAACCCCATCAGAACCCCAAGAAGACAAAGAATATTGCATAATGAAACCCTAGCACCAACACCACCAAGAACACTCTAGACACATGCACAATCAACCATGCCAACCATGCACGATTAATGCCCAGACTTAAATTACTTTTTCTTCCTGGGAAGGGAAACCCCAATTACTTCCCCACTTCGACCTCATTATGGACCTAACCGGGTGGGGATATCAAGTGAGGCCCTAAACAAGCTCTTGTCCAGGGATTCGACCCTGGAACCTCATGCGAGCAAACAACGACACTCATCCACTTGAACTAACCCAATGGGTTAAGTTTAGAAAATTTTACCTACATATACTCTAGGATTATTACCATAGAATAATAACTATATTCTTTATCCATAAAAACATAATAAATCATAAATTTTAAATTAAAATTAATATATTTAGTGGATCAAAATTTTACCATAAAAATGTAATTTGATATTGTTTTTAGTTAGAAATTAATTAAAAATGAAATCAATTTAAATGAAAAATAATCTGTTATACTCCTATAAACAAAGAATAATAAATATACAAATCTTTATAAGGAATAATAATAATACACATGATATAAACCCATATTGCAAGTCAATAAATAAATAGTTTAAAAAAACAAATAGGCATCCTCTAACTTTTTTTCACTATGTTATCACTCTATAAATTCCCAGAGGTTGTCGTGTTATAGAAGAAATTTACTAGAGGTAACTTTATCCAACCACTTCGAAACTAGGATCTATCCCTTCCAGTTTCAGAGAGGGATCTCTCTGTAAGATTTAACTTTGTTTTAGGTTCTAGATATTAGGCTAGTTAAATAAATGAGACTGTGTCGTTTATTTTTATTGAAATGGATAAAATATCGCTTACGCATCCATTGGGATATGGGGTCTATTTTATAAAGTTCGAGATCAACAAACATATTTTATAAGGTTCTTTCACAGGGAAAGATAATGCAACTGTTAGATCCTTTAGAATTTAAATGGTGGACAGCAGAAAAGATGAGATAATCAATTATAACCAAGAAGCATTTAAGAATTTCTTAATCATAACATCATAAGATAAACATTTAGATCTTTAAAAGCCAGAAACAGAGTATACAAAGATAAATTTTGTAACTTCAACTTCTTTTAAACGATCATATATAGAAAACATAAATGGTTACGAAGATAGGAAAAACCATTCAACTAAGAGAAGAAAACATCACCAACAGTTAACACGCAAGAATCCTGTGAAATGTCCTTTTATTACTAGTAGACCTCCAATAAAAATTACAGTGCTTACAACTTTCTTGGGCGTAAAGATCAATTCACAGTACTTCGAAATTTGAAGTATATATAGAAAATATTACAATCGATCCCGTCATTAATGATTAGGACGTGGAAAAATCTAATGCTAACTAACTAGATAACAAAATACTAAATTGTAGGAACTACTTATGATCTGTTGAATTCTCCATGCTAATTTTGGGGGAAGTTGTTGGCGAGTCATCAACTTGAATTTGACTGTTCTGGATGTTGACTTGTACGTCCACCTCATCTTCTACTCGATCAATTCTCACAACTCTTCCCATCTTTGCTGATTTGGGATAGTGACTTTTAGCAACCTGCGGTAGATTTCATCTATCTCGGTATATTTGGAAAAACTCGGTCTGGTGATAAAAATCTACTTGATTTCATGTTGGATATTGAGATCCAATTGGAGAGTTTCTAGGAATTCCTTTCCTGTTATTCTTCCCTATATCCCTAAGAATTTTGAGTTGTCCTTTGCTACCATGGAAATATTTTTCTTGTAGTCGGGAAGTGTCATCAACTTGTCATTTAGAACCAATAAACCAGGAAGACCTTTCTTCTGTAATGCATCGATCTTGCTGAAGAATCTCTAAACTCCGCTCTCCATAATCTGGGATTTCTCCTCCAGTTGCAACATCAATCCTATTTTGGTCAGAACTCTCTTGACTTCGAGGATGGTCTCCGTCCTATCCTCAATCTTCAAGTTTTCTAGCTCTTCTTTAGTTTTTGAATTGAGAAACCTGATGATTTCATTTTCTTCTATGGGCATTTCTCCCAACTCTCCCTTGATCCTATTGATGGCTTGCTTGCTCCTCAACACCAGCTCATTTTTTTCAAACATGAATTTCACCATGGGCCATATTTCATTTATGGATTTGGAGATATCCATCCAAATGGTCTATTTGGCTTCTACTAGTGTTTTTCACACAACTATCTGCTTTTGCAGCTATTGTTGCTCCTGCTTCAGTTTTTCTAATGTGTGTCTCTCTGTATTGTAGCTGTCTTGGAAAGAAGATTTAAGATCGTAGAGATTCTCTATCTCTTTTTCCGACCTTTTGATTTCTGATTCTTGTAAGGTTATCTCTTCCATTGATCTTGCTAGCTCCACAGGTTTTTCTAGAGTTGTCAATGGGGTGACTGATGGAAGCTCTGTTGTGATAGTTGATGAAGTTGTTACCGTGCTAACTCCTGTGAGGGGAACTTCATTCAGTGGGATGACTTCCATGGGTGTTGCATGTTCCTTCTCCTTTACTAACCTTTCCAACTCTGCTTCCATCTCTTTTATCTGTGCATTCTGTTCCATGATCAACTTTAGCATATCCTCCTTCTCACCTTTTGTCTCAGCCATCTCTTTGGCTTGTGAGTCTTCTTTAGCAGACATATTTAGTTGTTTCCTCAAAGATGCTATGTCAGCATTCTTTTTCTTAAGCATCTCCTCAGCTGCTTTCACATTTGAGGGATCATACCCAATTTTGAGCACCAATTCTTCTAAAGACTTAATCATGTTATTCTTTGCAAAGGATGATATTTTCTCCAACTTTAATTGGGTCTGAACATTGTTCAAAGAAACCTATAATTTGGCAGTAGAAGTGGAAGCATTGGATAATGTTGAGAAAACCATCTCTCCAATCTGCCTATGTAGATCCATCTAGTCATCTAGATGTACAGCCTTAGCATCAAATTCAAGTGTGGATATTTTGTAGTCAATGATTTTCTTTGGATGAGGTACTTGTGCCTACAGAAAGGCCATGAACATTCTCCCCTTCTCTGTGTCGAAAGAAGAGAACATCCTATGTTGTGTTTTTTATGTTTTCTTCCATAATTGAGCATAAATGTTGTTGTTTAGCCTCTCGTTTTTCTTCTTAATCATATCATATTTCTCAAAAATACTCAACTTTGAAGCTCCTTGAGTTGGTTGATTGATCAGTGAGGTGGCAATCTATTTCTTGGATGAAGGAGTAGACGTGATCTAATGGCTGCTGGATAAAAGAGATGACTGCTCTCCTTCGACCACTGTGGTAGATTGGGTCTCTTCCTCTCCAAACTTGCCAGTTGTGTGACTGATCTTGGGCCTTTTTGTGTAAACTTGGAACTCTTTCGATGACACTTCAGTGACTGAAGGTGAGACATCCTTCCTGAGTCTTTTCTCCTTAGGTACCTGTGGTGTAGTGGTTTGTGAGATGACAGCTAGAGTGGGTTGTGGTTCTGTGTCTTCCAAAGTGTTTACCTCCCACTCTGTCTGGTTTGCAAATTTCTCTATCTCTGGTTTGAGTGCATGAGCATATGGGGAACTTTTATTCTTTGATCTCATATCTACAATAATCCCACACGGATCATAGTGCCAAAGGTAAACTAGTGCCAAACTTCATCTCCTTTAGTAGCTTGTATGCCTCTTCCCTAGCGGCTCGACTATTGCAGATAAAGGATCCTATATGCCCTTTAATTCTCAGTTGTTGTTTCTTCTTCAAATCTACAAAATGTATGTCATATGAATTTATCATTTGCCTGATGTATTCCAAGGAAAATATCCTAACAGGAACATATCTAGGAAGTTTATAAGGAGCTAGCTCACATCCATAAATTCTGATTTCCGTGTGATTTTGATACAGATAACAGTCTCCAGTCTTGGAGAGGTCTGAAAGGTGTAAAATTCTTTGGATCTCCTCATTTATCCTCAGATCTTGTCTATCATTGAGCATTCTTACCACTGGGTGGTAAAACTGTTCAATAAATTGCTTGAAATTAAACTCTGTGGATTTTTTTTCTGAGTAGCGAAGTCCAAGAAGTGACAGGTTGTGGTTTGTCATCCTGGTCCATTTTCTGCATGGGGAAAGGGAATTTATCTACTTGAAATAATACAGACATGTAAGCCAGTATTGAAGAATACTAGAACCTGCCCTCTACGGGAAATTTGGAAATATGCTCATGCATGTTCTCGGCTAGGAAACTGTTGTAGTCGAACTGGGTGGTGGATTTTTCTTTGGCAGAGAAAATAGATAGGAAACCTAAGATGTTCTCATCCACCCATTCGTCTAAGAAATAACTGAGAAAAAAACATAACAATGAAATGATTTGGTTACCTTTTTCTAAAAACATGGAGGAATGGTAAGGGGGGTTTTTCTTGGGGAATTGGGCATCCTGTGGGAGAAAAATATCAAAAATCTGTGCTCTCTGGGGAAAAGACAGATTCTGGTACATTTCAGTTAGAACTTCAAATGGTGAAAGGAGAGGGGGATTGGTCTCTGGATATTTGCATCATTTGGTCAATGGCCTCGGGTGTGATAGTGAAAAGGGTTTCTCTAGACGATGAAACAATGGCTCTCTGATCGGGGAGGTAATGCACCTAGAACTTGAGGGTGAACTCAGGAAAATGGTGGATTTGGGGAAATAGATATAGGGGGATATTGGACTCCCAAAGCCCAATCTCATCACTTTGATCCAGGAAAGTGTCCCTAAACCATGAATACAATTCGGCAAAGTCAAATTCACACCAGGTCTATGAGATCGGGTAGTCTTTGTCAGCTAGCGAGATCCAGTCGAGATCGACAGGAGGTGGGAGGAATGGATTTTACTTGACCTCTAATTTTTTAGATTTTGGCACCATCAATTTCCACTGATACCTACAAACTGAAAAAAAAAAATGTTAGTAGGAGATTGGCTTTATCTCGGTTATTGGCCGAAAATGGAAGGGGAAAAAGAAATTCTTGTACGCAGGAAAAGTGAAGAATGCGATAATGGCAAAGACATGATTAAACTTGGGTGAACGGGTATCCGTTGGGCGCAGGGGACAAGTCAGCAAGATAATGGATATGTTAGCCAGTATTAAATGGCCAACGGATCACTTGAGATATGAGGTGGACAGTAAAGGACGGGTTACGGGTGTGCCAGGATGACGTGGAGGGCGGTGACTGGAGGATAGGAGAATGAGATATGACATGTGACAGGTGAATGGAGGGGAAAAAACTGGCAGAGTAATGAGACGAGACTTATAAGAGGAGGTAGTGGAGCATGGCATCATAAGATGGCAGGATAGTGGAGAATGATGTCATGAGGCAGCAGTGGTAAAGCAATGCAGGCATGGCATTATGTTGGAGGGGAGGTCCGACGTAGTGGATTTACGCCACGTAAGGATGGTGCCCGCTGGGAAAAAACTCCCATATCAGACCCGCCCCCCACCATTAAAGATAGAACGGTTAGGGGGGTCCGGAATTTCTTTTCAGTCGTCGATCTAAGCACCAATAGATCAACTGTAGATATATTCATCCTTTTTAATCTCCATATCGGACCCCCCCCCACACCATTAAAGATAGAATAGTTGGGGGGGTCCAAAATTCCTTGTCATCCATAGATCTATGCGTCCTGAGATCGGTCATAGATCTAAGCGCACATTTTAATTTCTGGGCACGAATCAAAATGCGTAGCCAAAACTTAGGTTAGTGCTTTTTTGTGGGTTTTTGCACTGCTTCCCTTGCATTTTGTCACTCTTTTGGTAAGCAGTTCGACGAACCTTTAGCATAACGCCTACTTCTTCTATGTGAACTCAAATCTAGAGCTATTGAGCATCACTAAGCTCACACCGTAGCTCTGAACAACCTGAGGACACTATAGACACATTGCTGACAGCCCTTCTCCTGATTATACTGGGGAGGATGGTTGGGAAAGGCTAAAGATAGACTCCTCAATTCAAAGTCAGCAATCGATTAATGTTAGACCTTTGGAACCATATTAAGAAAAAATGGGAGACAGGCCTCACAAATACTAGAAAAATGTGCATTATCATTTCTGATATACAAACATACATGAGCCCCTCAGAACAAGCCATAACAAACGTTTCATTAGTCTCGATGTGTGGACTTCTGAGACAAAAACTATCCAATCCAATGAAGCTCTTTTTTGCTATTATCTAATGAAGATATCTAAAGCTAGGAAGAAGATAAACCTACCTACTCAACCACTCAAGCTCCTCTCCCTCTCCTAGCACCCATCTAGGGTAAGTTTCTCACATATCTTACCCGTCTAGGGAAATAAATTGAATAACATTCTCGATCGAGTAAGATCCTTCTCTTCCTCTCCAACCTTCACTCTATTATAGGCCGATAGGTCTTCGGGCCTGTCATAAAGAACAACGTGACACTATTAAGAGATAGTAAATACCAACAAATACCTTATATGCTAGCTCGTCGTTGCGAACGAGAATGGGAACTAGCAAGTCCTGGGGTTGGGGTAAGGAGTCTGGGGAACCAAAATCAGATATACAGAGAAAGGAGGAAGGATACGATCCTGGAAAATCAATATAGAAGAGGAATAGTATAGTAGGGGTGGAGAAGAAATGGGTGAGGGTTATACCACTCTCCACGGGGATTACAGGTTGAATCCCACCAAAGGAGCTGGCGAGTGGAGCCTCCCAGAATAGAAGGAGCAGCTGAAAAAGATCACTTTGTAAACAATTGAATAAGCTCGCTATGTGGACTCCGCTCGCAGGGTAATTCATTGCAAAATGAAATTTTTCCAGACGGGAAAACTAAAAATGAACTTTTGCATATAGGGAAATGAAAGAAAGCAAGACTGAAACGCAACTCCTTCTCAAGAGATGAGTGATGACTCGTTCCTCAGACTGGCTACCCTTCCTGTGATTCTGATATCATATGCATATTACGTACTGAACCCCCCTCCCTCTCTCGAAATTCTTAGCACTCTCCCACCAAGTGTCAGATATCCTTCCCTTTTACCCTTTCCTCCCTCGGCTCCAAGGCCGTCTGACAGCTGGATTTAGGTATAATGGGTGGGATTGTCCAGGAAGAGCAGCAGAAAGGCTGTGAAGAAAATAGATCCCCATCCCTCTCCTGCAGCGAACGTTGGAGAGTGCCCTGCTAAGTGTTAAATATAATGTAACCTCAACAGTCTGACTGTACACTGCCAGTTGTACTGGACAGTTGTACTTTCTATTTTTGTCTTGCTTGAGCATATTTAGCTCAGCCATCTCCCATTACATTGTAATCTCTTCTTCATACATTTGAATATACTGTTCTACTCTTTTTCTCTCTGCATTTCCTGCTTCACAATTTATCATGGTATCAAAGCTTAAGCAGTAAGCCTCTTCACACAGTTCGGAGAGCAACACGATCCTCACAGTACAAAGCTTCATGGATCTTGAGAGCACGCGACACAGTCTCTTTCACAAGGTTTGGAGAGCCTTCCGTTATACTCTCAGAAGATCCTCGCAGGAAACTTCAACGTAGGAAGCTTGCAGAGGTTGCAGAGCGTACTACGCTCGAAAGAACCAGGAAGCAGAGATCGAGAGAGCAGAAGCATTAAAGATTCTTGTAATTTTCGAGAATCGTCAAAGATTGACATAGAAGAGCTACAGAAAGGAAGAACGTTTAAAGAACTCATAGAATCCATTCAAAACTGTTAAAGATTGATGCAGAAGGCACAATCGTTTAAATATTTTTGGAAATTGCTCAAATCTGTCAAAGATTGTAGCAGAGAACGAAGTACTCGTGAAATTCTTTCAAATCTTTGAAAGATTCACGAATATTTTCTTCCACAGGAGAAATTCCATCAAATTCGGCAAAGATTGCGTCAAACACGCAAGGAACAACCATTACGGCCATAAGATTCATCCTGCGAACAGATCCGAGGTGGGAAACCAGTTCAGAAGGGACGAGGAGAGCACGGAAAAGGCGAAAGCATTTCAACCTTCAGATCTTACGCAAAGGCCCGACAGTCGGTAGATCAGCAAGAATGTGCACGATGTTTAGTCGTTTGAAGCGCACCGGAGAATTTTTTACTTGTGAAGTCCCGACATCATCCAGACTCTCCATCAAGAAACACGTGGAGAGATCTCGACATTTCATGACTCGCAAGGTGTAAAGGTCAGAAGCAGCCGTGAGAATTCACGATCCGCGAAATTTCAAGTTTTTCTGGACCGTTGGATCAAGAAATATCGTGAGTCGTCAATCTTTTCTCATCGCCACATCGCAAATCGGGAGTTGGACAAGCAAAGACTTGCACTCCAAAACTCTGTGAAATATCGAAACGATCACAGCCATCCATCTCAGAGGATAGGTGGCAGCAGATCAACGCATCGTCACATCGACATATCGGAGTTCGGGGTTTTCAAATACCATTGCAACAGGACTTCGCAACTCGCAAAATCGCGATACGTGATCTAGCGATAAGATCTCAGCCGTCCGTTTGTCCGGACACGTTGCGAACATCGTAGCGCCCATCGGCATTTCGACATTCGGGGTTTCAATTTGACAGACACATTGTGTCAACGGAGCATCGCAAGTCGTGAAATCCCGACAGGAGGAACCCTCCATTTGCGGGGCCCAGCTGACGTCAGCTCGTCAAACGAGTCAATCGGTGCATCGACATCTCACAGATCCTGGAGATGAGACGTCCGGGACACATCAAATCGCAAAATCGCGAGGAGAGAGCACGACCATCCATCTGCTGGGATGCGTGGCAGAGATCAAAGGAATCGGGAAAGTCCCAAAAGAAACACGCCATCGATAAATCAGAGATTGGGGAATCGAGGAGACAGAAGAGATCGACATCAGAGATCGCGAAATCCCGATTCGCGATAGCCCGATAAGATCTGGACCATCAGATCACTGCACGATCTGGACCGTTGCAAAGTCCAAAGGCGAATTCTCGCGTTTCGGCATTTTGAAAGGCAAACAACGGGAAAAGCCTGTAGCACTTTAAAAGAAAGACGTGTGGTCACATTGCAAGGAGACCAAGGGCCAATTCAAGCCCTATAAGCTCCCATCAGCCATCGGCAAATCGACGTTTCACCGATCGGAGGTAAATATAAAATTTTCCTTTGTACTTCTGCAATTTTTTTTAATTCAAAAATCATGGCGTCGTCTAGCAATTTAGGCCCAACTCAGGGTCTGATTCTTCTTGGTAAGAATTATGAATTTTGGTCTCTTAGAATGAGGTCGTTCTTGCAAGCACAAGAGTGCTGGGAACCAGTGGATCTTGGATATGTGGAACCAGATCCAGCCGCCCTCACTGCCATGACAAATGCACAGAGAATTTCTCAGGAAACTCTGAGGACCAAAGAAAACAAAGCGAAATTATGGATTCAGAATTCTGTAGATGATTCAATTTTCTCGAAAATCACAGGCGCTGGTACTTCCAAACAGGCCTAGGATATCCTTAAAACTTCCTACCAAGGAAATGACAGGGTAAAAACAGTTAAACTACAGACCTTGTGGACACAATTCGAGACTCTCAGGATGACAGAGTCTGAAACAATGGATCAGTTCATGACCAGAGTCATGGGAATCGTGAACTAGATCAGACTGATTGGTGAAACCATCACTGATCAACGAATTGTTGAGAAAATTCTCAGAAGTCTACCCAAGAAATTTGAAATGGTTGTAACAGCAATCCTTGAATCCAAGGATCTGTCAAGATTTTCAACAGATGAGTTAATTGGTTCTCTGGTGACACATGAGACCAAACTACATCTCACAGATGAGTCAATCTCCAATGCCTTCCAGACTCAATTCTCATTCAGAAGAGGGAAAGGCAGAGGAAGAAGTAGAGGAAGAGGGAACAATCAAAGTAATCCTCACTACAATAGAGGTAACAGACAACAATCTCAGAATCCAAATTTCCAAGGTCAAAGGCAACAGCAACAAAATCAATATCAGAATTTCCAGCCTCAAAGAGGCAAAGGGAGAAGATCTAATGACAAAAATAGCATACAATGCTATTACTGCAAAAAGTATGGGCACTATGAATCTGAATGCAGGAAGAAGCAGGCAGATCAGCTCTCAGGTAGAGCACATGTGTCAAATCATATGGGAGACACCTCAAGAGGTATGTTTCTCTCATGCCACAAAACTGAACAACAACCTAAAGATCTATGGTTGCTGGACAATGGATGCAGCAATCACATGACAGGTAACAAAGAATTACTTTCATGCCTTGATTCTTCAAACTCATCTGATATTACACTTGGAAATGATCATTTAGTCAAAGTTCAAGGAAAAGGAACTGTTCATATTCTTACTAAACAGAATGAAAAGAAAGACATATGTAATGTCTATCATGTTCCAGACTTGAAACATAACTTGTTAAGTGTAGGATAGCTCATTGAAAAAGGATATAAGGTACTTTGTGAGGGAGCATATTGCAAAATCTATGATAGAAAACCAAGCAGAAAATTGATTTCTGAAATCTATATGACTCCAAATAGGATGTTTCCCCTTACCCTCAGAACTGCAAATCTAAGTCAACCTTATGCACATAGTGCATCAACCTTGAATGAAACAATGGTTTGGCATACAAGATTTGGACATCTACCATTTCAGATTCTAAGTCTTCTTCAGAAAACCTCCATGGTCAAAGCTCTACCTATCTTTAAAGAGAAAATTCCCCCATGTGAGTCTTGCATACTTGGAAAACACATGAGAACTAGTTTTCCACAGTCTTCCAATCAAGCCAAACAACATCTTGAACTAGTTCACACTGACCTATGTGGACCAATGCAAACAGAGTCAATAGGTGGTAGTTTTTACTTTCTAACGTTTATTGATGATTTCAGCAGGAAAATATGGATCTATTTTCTCAGACACAAGTCTGAAACATTTACAAAATTCAAAGAATTCAARGCAGAAGCTGAAAAACAGAGTGGCAAATTTCTCAAAGTACTCAGGTCATATGGAGGAGGAGAATACAACTCCAGAGAATTTGCAAATTTCTGCAAATCTCAAGGCATCATCATGCAAGCAACAACAAGGTATACTCCACAACAGAATGGAGTGGCTGAAAGAAAAAATCAGACCATCATGAATATGGCAAGAAAACTTCTCAAAGAGAAATGTCTGTCAAATACTTTTTGGGCTGAAGCAGTAGCATGCTCAGTTTACCTTTTGAACAGATAACCAACCACCAGTCTACAGATGAAAGTTCCCCAAGAAGCATGGAGTGGAACAAAGCTCAATGTAGCTCATCTAAGGACATTTGGATGCATAGCATATGCACACATACCTTCCGAATTAAGGAAGAAGCTTGATGACCGAAGTGAGAAATGTATTTTCACTGGATATAGTGAAACATCTAAAGCCTACAGACTTTACAATCCAATCACCAAGAAATTAATTCTCAGCAGAGATGTACAATTTTTGGAAAACCAATTCTGGAATGATTCAGAAAATCAGCAAGTGGACAGTCAAAATCCATTACTTCCAAGTTCTGAAAAAACAGAAAATTTAGAACAGCAAGTACCTCAAACTTATCTTCCAAGACTACAGGTACAAGGACAACCAGATAACTCACAGGATAACTCAACTTCCAGCAGAGAATCATTCTCTGAACCACAGAATCAGAGAACTCGAAGTTTGAGAGAAATCCATCAATAGTTGGATGACTTTGAGAAACACAATCTTTTTGCTTTAATGTCATGTCAACCTACATCCTTTAAGGAAGCAGCCAAGGAGCCACATTGGGTTCAAGCCATGAACCAAGAAATTGACTCCATTGAGAAGAACAAGACATGGGATCT
>ML804132.1:36878-57010 GCA_009831015.1 Picea engelmannii
TGGGTTCAAGCCATGAACCAAGAAATTGACTCCATTGAGAAGAACAAGACATGGGATCTTGTTGATCTGCCCACTCACAAAAAGAGTATTGGTGTCAAGTGGGTTTACAAAACTAAACTCAATGAAAAAGGACAGATTGAAAAGCACAAGGCAAGACTTGTTGCCAAAGGATTCTCACAACAACCAGGTACTAATTATGGTGAAAATTTTGCTCCAGTAGAAAGGTTAGACATTGTCAGAACTCTATTGGCCATAGCAGCACAACACAAATGGCAAGTTTACCAAATGGATGTCAAGTCAGCATTCCTAAATGGTTTTTTAGAAGAAGAAGTTTATGTCGATCAACCACCTGGATTTGAAGTCCTAGATCACCCAGCCAAAGTGTATCGGTTGAAGAAAGCCTTGTATGGCTTAATGCAAGCTCCAAGAGCTTGGTACAGTAGAATTGACACTTATCTGATCAAAAGTGGCTTCAACAGAAGTCAAAATGAACCCACACTTTATACCAAAACAGATCAGCATGGTAAAATACTAATTGTATGTTTATATGTTGATGACATGATCTACACAAGAAATCTAGAGCTAACAGATTTCAAACATGCCATGCAATCTGAGTTTGAGATGACAGATCTTGGCATAATGAAATATTTTTTAGGCATTGAGGTTCATCAATCAGCCAAAGGAATTTTTGTCTGTCATCAAAAGTATGCAGCAAACATCCTCAAAAGGTTTCGCATGGAAGGATGCAATCCAGCAGAAACCCCCATACCTTTAGGCACAAAATTAAGCAAGAATGATGAAGGTCCAACAGTGGATTCTACTTTATACAAAAGTTTAGTAGGCAGTTTGTTGTATCTTACAGCAACTAGGCCCAACATCATGTATGCAGCTAGCCTTGTTTCCAGATTCATGGAATCACCAAAAGATTCGCATTGGAAAATGGCAAAACGAATTTTGAGATATGTAGCAGGAACAATAAATTTCGGTTTATGGTACACTAAATATGATAGTAATCAACTCTCTGGTTACACAGATAGTGAATTTGCAGGCAGCCTAGATGACAGGAAAAGCACATCTAGATATGTTTTTCAACTGGGCACGAACCTGATTTCATGGGCATCGAAGAAGCAACAAATTGTATCCATATCTTCTGCAGAGGCAGAGTATGTAGCTGCTACCTCAGCTTCTTGTCAAGATGTGTGGATGAGAAGATTATTGAAAGACATGTCACATACAAAAAAGGATCCAACTCCTATTTTCTGTGACAATACATCAGCAATTGCATTATCTAAGAACTATGTGTTTCACAAGAAAAGTAAACACATTAACACTCGGTTTCATTTCATACGCGAGCTAGTCAATAATGGGGATATTGCACTACACTTTTGTGGTTCTCGAGATCAACTTGCTGATATCTTTACAAAGCCACTAGGAAAGTAAGTTTTTGATTTTCAGAGACAGCACTTAGGCATAGTCAGTGCTGATGATTGTAACTGTTGAGTTTAAGAGGGAGTGTTAAATATAATGTAACCTCAACGGTCTGACTGTACACTGCCAGCTGTACTGGACAGTTGTACTTTCTATTTTTGTCTTTCTTGAGCATATTTAGCTCAGCCATCTCCCATTACATTGTAATCTCTTCTTCATACATTTGAATATACTGTTCTACTCTTTTTCTCTCTGCATTTCCTGCTTCACAATTTATCACTAAGGAGAGTCCCTGGGGCAACTGATATAGATAGTTGGTTTCGAATTGGAGGGAAGCGGACCAAGGGATATCAGATAGGCTGAGTTGCGCTTATCATTATTATCGACGGATGGACTAGTTACTCGATTCGCTATACCGGCCAACAACTCTATTCATTCATCCAGTTATGCAGAAAAAAGTGCACCGTCCTTTGGTCGAGATGAAAGGAGAGCTAAGGCAAAGTAGTTATGTTCTTTCACTTGGATAGGCACATCGAACCACCAGTATTGGAATCCTCCTCAGCCGGTGAGGGAAGAATTTCTTCTTATGGATGGGTGGAGGACCCAACAATCGATAGCAGGCATTAGCCGATGCTGGTGAGCCGATCAATAACAGTTATTAGTTCAGGGCTTTAGCAGTCCTCATTCTCCCCAGCTGTTCGGGGATGGGCCAACTGATGTATTCGATTATGCGAGGCTCTCTCCTTGCTCATCGAGGCAAGCTACTCTTTTAGTGGCAGGGGATGAAGCTGCTATATTCCCCTCTAGTGGGGAGGTAATCCCAACACTATGAGAGGGAGTTGCAAAAATCTCAAGACAAATTCATGTGGGCATGTAAGCCACGAGCTATCTCTATCAGCTAACTCAATACGATGCCACTACTAGGAATGGGAAGTTGGATCGGTCAGTTCATTCAGAATGGGATTATGACCGCAGCGGATACAACTACTCCTATATCTGGGGTGGGCGGTGCATAGAGATGATAGGGGAAGCTGGGAAGTCCCGTTAATCTATAGGGAATGAGCCAAGATGGGTAACCGTGAGAGATAAGTGTTGCAGTTTATTCTCCCTCACCAGACGAGGCAAGACTACTATATTTTCCCTCGGTCTTCTTGGTTTTTTTCATTTTATTTTTTCCCATCTGCTGCTCCTCATTGCGTTACTAGATCTGGCATGTCAGCTACTATCGACCTGACGCTAAGATGGGATGATTTAGAGATCGGTTCCTCTGTAGCTGGGATCAGTACGGTTCAGTCTGATTTTCGCTCTCTAGTCCCTTTGTCCATCCGGTGCATAAGGATGAAAGGGAGGGTTCGGTGATTTTTCCCACTCCATCTAGGGTTACGTGTCCTCCCTTGCCTTGCCTTTCATTAAGAATTTAATAAACAGAGTCAAATTCCTTTCGTCTTCTTAGTAAAAGGCGGTCCTGCTAACCTACTGCGATACGATTCAGTGTACTTAGACCTAGCCAGGTTAAAGGCTCCTAGCCGGGTGAAAGGCCTATTAATTCATACACACAACCTCAATCTGGGTGAAAGGCCAGTCACTAGACTTTTATTTTTTATTTCAATAGGAAAGACGACAATATAATAGAAGATGTACCTGAATTCCTTGATCTATAGTAATTAATAGGTCTAGGTTATTTCCTACAGTCTGTAGAATATGAAAACTGAGCCTTATAGGAGATTCCATTGTTCCTCAAGATCCCTTCGTGCTATTAATGGTTTTCTCCACCTTCTCTATTTCATATAGACTTGAATTATTTCATTCACCAAAAGTCGGGTGACAAAAAAGATGTACCCGCATTCCTCAGTGCCACTCTAAACTGATTGCCTAGGGCGTCTAAAAAGGATCCATCATGCTAAGGCGGAATTAAGGATGATTAACCTGGTTTGTTACATCTGGTAGGGAATATATTATGTCCCTCAGATCCATCATGCTAAAGCCATCCTATTCCATGAGTTGGTGAAGGCGATTCCTCGATCGGGTGAGCTCTCTGAATAAAGCCACTCAATGATTTCCCAGGGCTTATTTATACTAGACGTTTACAGCCAGGAGTCAACTTCCCCACTATTAAGGAAAATAGTTGAGAAGGGTTGGGATACCGGGCTAGGCACTACTGCCATGCCTACTTACGAGCATTCCATCCAGAAAAATCTAAAGGCTCTCTTTGTAAGGAGGACTTTCCTGGACCTTCCCAGTTACATAACTCCATAAAAAACCAAGCTTCTTATCTGACCTGCTGATCCGACGTGTTATTTTTATAAGAAATATTGATTCTGGAGAAGTGGAGTGGAAAACACAAAGACGAAAGGGCGTCGCTTCCGGACCATGGCAAAGAAAATGTGGATTGGCTACCCTAGGTATAGCATGTATCTAAATCAATGGGAATGACCAAGAGGGTACTAATAGGGAGGTAGGGAGAGGGGGAGGTCATGCGTCGACCTCCTTTAAGGAAGGGATCCTTCAAGTGCCTTAGTGAGTTTGGGGTAAACCCTTAGTACAATTAATTTATTAGGGGAGTGAGGTTAGATTGATCAGGATCAACCTTTTGAAGAGTTGGTTCTTATTGGTCTTGTAGCATTGGTTGGGTTGGTTCCACTTTAGTTTAGTAAGGTCATGGGTTGATTTCGCGGAGCAGTGTTTCAGGCAGGTATTTTTCTGTATTTTGGGGCCATTTGAAAATGAATGACTTTCAACCAAATCAGGCAAGTCAGGGGCAAGTCATGCCTGACAAATGTCATATGCCTGCAAGAAGGGGGGCATTTCATGCATGCCCAATCCCACTAGAAAGGTCAACCCGGATTTGATCCCAACCCCTTCCTTATTTCTTTCATGCATGAAGAGGATCTTTAAAGGTGAATTCTTCGCCTTCATTTCAATCTCTGCCGAATGAAGAATTAGCATGTTCATTCTTCGAAGGAGTTCTCCTTATTTCTTTCGTGTATTTGGAGAGATGGAGGGCCCTGCCTAAATATACACAAGAGGGCAGGACCTTACCTGCACTTTACTTTCTTCCTCATAACCTTGTAAGACAAGGGATAGGACCAACCTATATTTATTCCCCCCAAATCCTGAGTAGAGATCTGGAACAGGACCAGCCCCCATATTTATTCTTGTAAAAGATCTTCAAAAGGTAAATCTCCTACCCTTATCGATCGAAGCTTTACCTTATTAGCCTCACTAGTTAATCTAGTGCCTTACCGGTCAAAATCACAGTTACCAGGCTAAGGTAGAATAGAGAAAATAAAGCATAGAGCAGACCCAAGAAAGAATGAAGGAACGAACCAGGCAGTCCAAAATCCATTCTAGGGATGACACCTACATTCTTTACATTCTTGGGGCTTGGGACTATAAATAAGGAAGGGATCTGCCCAGGAAAGGTATGCCTATGAGGGGTATTCTAGATGGGGAGGAAAGGGTGCAAGAGCGTCGGGCCAGTAAACACCTAGATGAACTCAGGCATTCTTGTTCGTTGGGATGCCAGTGGGGAGGAGATTCTTATTGAGTGTAAGAGGGCCAGGCCAGTAACGTTTACCGGGCTGGTTGGGCATGAGATCGGGCCAGTAACGTTCACGGGGTTAGGAAACACACTTCAAACATCAAAATCATGAATTTCCATTGATCATCATACCTGTTTTATTAAAGGAAAAGTTGGCTAGCCTATGTCTTATCCTACCTACCTACACATTTAGCCCAGATTAGACTGTTGGGCTAAGAAATTACTCTACCTTGGGGCTATTTGATCAAGATTAAACAGTTTGAACAAATTTATTCGCTACCTAAGCTATCTACTTGGCTAAGATTAAACAATTTAGCCAAGTCTTATTCACTAAACCTATCAACATAAATTCAAAGAGACTTAACCATGATTAAAATGTATGGATCAAGTCATTGTTATTGCATGGGGCTTTTATCCATTTTCTTTTATGCTCTCTTTTATTCTTTTTCTTTTCTTTCTTTTCTTTTCTTTTCTTTCTTTTCCTTTCTTTTTTCTTTCTTTTCTTTTTCTTTCTTTTCAAAAATAAAATATTATTTCCAACCAAACTACGTCAAGAATAAAAATTTACAGTCACCAAATGATCCTATGAAATATAGGGTTATAACACACTAATTCATAAGTATGAAAAAGATAAACATGAACAACACACAAAAAGCATATGAAGCTACACAAAAACATTATAGTTTGGAAATTTTGTAGCTTCAATCATGTATGGAAACAACATTATAGTTTGGAAATTTTGTAGTTTCAATTGTGTATGGAAACAAATTCAAAATACAGTTTTTAAACAGATTTTAAACCTATTTGATTTAGGAATAATTTTTTAATATTTTTTTAAGAAAACATGTAAAAGAGTTATTATATGTATGTGAATAAGAAAAATCTGAAAGCAATAATATTAATATTGAAATTGTATTGAAATATAATTTTTTATTAATAATAGAAATGAAATCAATAATGAGTCTTGGAGTATAACTTAATACTATTTTTTTTGGTTAAGAGTTAGTCTTTCTTATACTTAAGAAAATAGATTAATGATTAATAAAAACACTTGGAAAATGGTTAATAAAAGCATTTGAAAGAAAAAATCTTGAAATTGTACTAATTTTTTTTTTTATTAATTATAAATATGAAATCAATAATGAACCTAATAACCTAACACTGTTTTTATTTGGTTAAAAGTTGTTTTTCTTGTACTTAAGAAAATAAATTATGGTCAATAAAATCACTTGTCAAATGATTAATAAAAGCATTTGGAAATTGTATTGAAATATTTTTTTTTTACTAATAATAGATATGAAATCAATAATAAACATTAGAGTATAACTTAATAATGTTTTCCTTATTTCTTTGATTAAGAGTTATCTTTCTTATACTTAAAAAAATATATTAATGATTAATAAAAACATTATTAAATAATTATTAAGAAAATAAATTAATGATTAATAAAAGCATTTAATAAATGATTTTTTGGTTAAGAGTTATCTTTTTTATACTTAAGAAAATATATTAATAGTTAATAAAAACATTATTAAATAGTTATTAAGAAAATAATTTAATGATTAATAAAAACATTTAACAAATGATTAATAAAAACATTTGACATATAAAGTTTGATCCTTTAAAACCATATAAAATAAATTCTAAATAATAGAATAGAAATATTGAATCATCAATTGAATCACTCAATATTGAAATGTATGAACATTCCAGGAAGGCATGATTAGAAAGCAAGCTTAAATCCAAAAAAAAAAATACATTTTAGGAAGGAAAGCTTAAATCCAAAAAAATACATTTTAGGAAGGCAAGCTTAAATCCAAAAAAATTACTTTGTGAAAAATATAAAATAGACTATGAATATTGAAAGTGTGACAAGCTTAAAATTAATGTTTGCTATCCATGGAAGGGTGACAATATCAAAGAATGATATTTTGAAAGTGACTTCTTGTTGTCTCTTTTATTTCTTCATATTATATAATATTGGTACCATCTTCCAATTGTATTTCTCTTCCATCTTGTAGAAAAAACCGATGTTCTGATCTCCTGCCTTTAGCCATAAACTTCTAGTCTTTATCCTCCAAAATTCCTCCTTCGATTTGATTTCCTTGTTGAGGACACACTGCAACTTGAGTTCTTCATCCACGATTTGTGTTGTGATCTCCACTCTATCCATTTATTTTTGAAGGATATCCATTTTTTTTCTTGGATCTTCTCTTTTTCTTTTATTCTTAGCACAATCTTTTAATGCAGATTCGCCAGTTTTAGTTTTTTTTCCCAAATAAAATTTGGTGAACAAGTAATCCAACCTTTTTCCACACTTGCTTCACTATTTATATCGTTGTTTCATTTTGGGACCAAAAAGGATTGTCCCTAAAAGGGAGGAGCCCGATATATGGAGCATCGTATAGAGATAAAAAAAAAAAATGGGCAGTGGATCAAAATGCTAGCAAGTATAATTTTAGACTTCATTATTTGATTTATGAGCAAAAGGTTATTGTGAACTAAGAACCGGTCTAACCTTGCTACTATATGCCCCTTTCCATTTATTTTATTGGACCAAGTGAAAATGCCTCTTATTGGTTTGATATCTATGAGGTCCTAGATCGTTATTAAATCCTCCATTTTCTCTCTGAAGGGGTCTTTGACCACACTTTCTCTCCTTTTTTCCTGACTTCAAATGGTAACATTGAAATCAATAGTAATGATACAACTTTGGATTACTTCTATCTCTTCTAAGCTCAAAATGGACTTCCAACATGCCTCTTTTTCCATATTGGTTACCAACATATAAACACTTAACAGAGAGAAAACAAGCCCACTTTTTAAAATTTTAAACTAGGAAAGAATCCAGTTTGGGGTTTTACAATAACAAATCATACTTACCTCTTGTCCATTCCATATAGTACATATACCTCCTGATGCTCCTATTGAGTCTTCTATTATCCTACTACTATTTTTCCATATTCACTCCCTGATATTTAGCACTTTCGATGCTGTCATTTTAGTCTCCTAGAGTAGAACTATAATTGGTTTTTCATATTGAATTAAATATTTGAGGGAAATTACTTTGGGGTCACTTCCCAACCCTATGCAATTCCTAGAGACAATTGAAATTATTTAAGAGGCTTAGAGGACCCCCCTTTAGTGGGAACACTAACCCCATGAGCTTTAGAAAGTCTTTGAGGATTTCCTATCATTTTTGGGAGGGTTTTTTGAGATCCCAACATTATTTCTTTGTTAGATTATTCCTCCCTTATTATTATTGCATCCTTTCTCCCTAATCTCCTCGGTAGGTAACTTCAACATATTTGAAATTTTTTATCTCTTTGATTCCAATTATGATTTGGATCCCCTCATTCATGTTGTTCTCTTGTTCTTCCATGCCCTCTTTCTCAACTTTATAGACCTCTTCCTTCTTTGGTTCAACCATGGTCTCTTCCACATAGGGGTTTTGAACTAAAGGGGATCCTTTTGGGATTCATTCTCCATAGTAGAGGAATCGATTCGATATGTTCTATAACTCGTTCTGCAACTGCATCGAATTTATTGTTTCCCAGCATAGGGGATGGAACACCCAAAGGTCCTATGGAAGATAAGAGGACCCTTTGTCACCCTTGGAGAGAACATATGAATGCTCTATAGAGGAATATAGCCTTGATGAAGTAGGGATTTTCTCTCCTTAAGGAGGGTTGCTTCCTCATTTTTTAGCACTTATTTCCGTTGCTCTTCTCCTACTGAGCTCATATTAGTTGGGATAGTGGATTTCTTACAGTCTTTAGCGAAGTGTTTGTATTCATGGCACACTTTACATTTGAAAGGAAGTTTCTCGTAGTCAATCTATTGCATATGCTTCCGGTTATCTAGAGAGAATATCATGGCCTCTAGAAGGCCATTTTCTAATTCAAACTCCACACAAATTCTCTCACATGAGAACACATTTTCTCTTGGCTTAGCTTTGTCAATATATTTTCCAAGGGTGTTACCAATACACTGAAGGGCATCATCATTCCAACAGTGAAGTGGCAAGTGGGGAATCCTTACCTACATTGGAACCACAAAAGGTATATCATTCTCGGGGATGAAATATGGGGATCATTTGTTCAAACACAATCCTCTTGCACCTATAAAATATGGGCCACTTCTGAATATCAAGTCCCTATCCTCTTTCAACTCAAACAAGAAGGAAAAAACCCTCAGCCACAAAAAAATTGAAGAACTTACCCTTTGATCAACAACTTCCAAGATTTTTTAACCCAAGCGACTACAGTTTGAGGGGAAGGCCAGATCCTATAAATTGTTCAATTAACCCCCTATCTTCCAGAGAAATATTATTCTGCCTAGATGAAGACAGAGGGAGCTTGTCCCTCGAAATTTTCTCAATTCTCTTGACAAATCTAATCAGTTGTGCCTTAGAATTACTATTAAAATTTGAAAGTATTGTTTGGAAATATAGGGCATCATCATTCGGGGGGGTTGCCTCCTCCTAGATTTAGAATCCATTCCCAATCACTCAAGATTAGGGTTTTCCAAACACCTGCAACTCGCTTCTACTCACCGATTCATTGTTGTTTTTTCAACAAGGATAATTGTTATAAACTCTAAAGTGACTTTTTGTTTCTTGTGTATTTTTTTACCTTGCAATAAGTAATACTAGTATCAACAATATTTCTTCATTTAAATGAAGAATTAAATGAGTTTCAATCACTAGAAAACAAAATACGTTTTTCAACATACTCTCAATTTCCAAATATTCACGAAGACAATATATTGTCTCCATAACAAGAAAATGATACATGTAACAATGTGCTAATGTTATATTAATTTATACAAATAGTGTTTACTTCCACACATTAGTAGTTCAATGATTCAATGTTGCAACCCATATCATAATCCAAATCAAACTACCAAAAAATGAGGCGAAAACATTGTCCCTTGTTGAATGGGAAAGAATAACCTTATTGCAACTACTCTTTTGGCAACCAAGCCAATAGAAATCTTAACCAACGATGACATTGCATAAAAATAATCTTAAAATTGGTTCTTGCATGAGATATTAAACAATATCAACAACCAAGATTTTTACGAGGATAAAATACAATAATCAGTTCCAAAATCAAATGACAAGTGTTTTCTTAGCCACAATTCTACAAATGTATCATAGATTTTAGGGCGACATGAGATACTCTATTCAGACAAAAATATTTTGAAAACCATACACAAATGTAATGATTTTAGTTATGGGAAACAAATCTAAACCTAAACAAAATGTCCATCATGTTGGGTATTTGTTTGTNGGGGGGGGGGGGGCACTAGGCCCCCTCTTGGGTGTTCGGGGGCAGCGCCCCCAAGATTTTTTTTTTCCTCGGGAAACGTGTTTCATATTTGCCTCGATTTTCATGTCCATTGTTGGGAGGTTTTTTGGCACATGGTTTTTTTGTTGATGGTTTTCTATTTCTGATTAAGTAATTAGGGTTGTTGACTAATCCAAGTCATTGAGTTAGGGTTTTGGATGTTGTTGGCTCCTATATGTATATTGTATTGTAAATAATGTATCAATATGAATGAATATAGAATATGTTGGTTTTCTCAGTTTGGGTTTCCAGGGGAAAAATCTCTATATAATGTTTGTATTTGCCATTGTATATTTTATATTCTTTTACTAAAAATATGTTTGCAGTAAATATTGTACAAGGTTAAAATCTACATTTGGTATCAGAGCTTTGTTGGCTTCAGGGGAATGCCTTTGTGGTCAAGGGTTTGGCTCGGGACTATGATAACCCTTGTTACAGTGGGATATTTGTGGTATTGATTTTTCAGGTGAAAAGAAATGGCGAGCAATTCGAAAATGGAGATCAAGAAGTTTAATGGACAAAGTTTTGAGTTCTGGAAGATCAATATGGAAGATCTGTTGGTGGACAAAGATCATTGGATCGCAGTAGATCTAGGTACTACACCTACAGGAACTTCAACAGATGACTAGAAAAAGTTGGATCAGAAGGCGAAGAGCATAATCTGACTGTGTCTCTTAGATTCAGTATTACTGAATGTGTCATAGGAAGCTACAACCAAGGATTTATGGGATAAGTTGGGGAAGTTGTATCAGTCTAAGTCCCTAGTAAATAAACTATTTCTGAGAAAGAAGTTACATAGCCTAAGGATGAGAGATGGAGACTCGATGGCAGATAATTTGAACGCCTTCAATACTGTGGTAAGTCAATTAGTATCTGTTGAGATTAAATTTCAGATGAAGATAAGTGTATCAATTTACTATGTTCTTTACCATACTCGTGGGATATTCTGGTTGTGGCCATAGGTAGTAATACAACTTCCTTGAAGTTTGATGAAGTGGTCTCATCCTTGTTGTCGGAGGAGATGAGATGGAAGAATATTGAAGGACATAACAGAGGCGCATTATTTGCAAGAGGACGCTCCCATGAAAGAAATAGATCTAAGTTCTCAAGTGGGAGATCTAATTCTAAGGGTAGATCTAAATCTCTCGGAAAGTTTGTAAAGGTATGTTGGAGATGTGGAAAAGAAGGGCACTACAAGAAGCAGTGTATATCCAAAGTTGAGAAAAATAAGGGATCTAAAGAATCTCCTTCTACAGAAGAAAAGACCTCCAAGGAATAAGGTGGGGATGTGTACTTGGATTCTTCAATCACACATGCAGATCATGAGGCATGGTTGGTTGACTTAGGTGCATCATGTCATATGACTCCCCACAAGGAGCAGTTCTGTGAATATTAAAGGTATGATGAAGGTAATGTTTTCCTAGGTGATGACTCAACAACCAGAACCATAGGTTGAGGAAAATTCAAGTTGAGTCTCATATATGGAAGGATTATAACACTACCTGGTGTTCTTCACATCCCAGGATTGGCCAAAAATTTGATTTATGTAAGAAAAATGGACGATGCAAGGGTAAGAACAATATTTGAAAAGGAAACCTGCAGGATGGTTCGAGGAGAAATGGTGTTGTTGAAGGGAGTTTAGTTTGAAACTCTGTATAAGCTACAAGGAAGCACTATTAGTGATGGGTGTAATAGTTCCATTGTTATTGATATTGGAGTTGAAGAAGAAAGAACTCCTATAGTATCTGGAGAAAAGGTTATGTTGTGGCATCAAATATTGGGGCATATCAGAGAGAAGGGTATTCGACTACTACACGGTAAAGGTATGGTTGAAGGTATGTCTAAATGCTCTCTGCATTTTGATTTATGTGAACATTGTATATATGGGAAGAAGAATCGGGTAAGAATCCCCTTTGGTGCAATGAGGGTAGAAGGAATTTTACAGCTAGTTCACAGTGATGTTTTTGGACCTGTGTTGATCCCATCATTGGGAAAATCTGTGTACTATGTCTCATTTATAGATGACTTCTCGACAAATACTTGGATATATTTCCTCAGGAAGAAATCTGAAGTCTTTGACAGGTTTAAAGAGTTTAAGGCTCTTTTTGAGAATCGAATAGAGAAAATAATTAAGGTGTTGAGGAAAAATAATGGCAGAGAGTTTTACGGGAATGAATTTGAATAATTCTGTAAGAAGTGCGGTATAGAAAGGAAGAAGACTACTCCATATACACCTCAGCATAATGGAGTTGTAGAAAGGATGAACAGGACGATGATGGAAAAATAAAGGTGCATGCTTAGTGGTGTCAGGTTAGGGAAAGAATTCTGGGAAGAGGTAGTGGGTATTGCATGTTACCTGGTCAACAGATCACCCTCATCAACGTTGGATGACAAGACTCCACAAGAGGTATGGATTGGTAAGAAACCTTCTCTCACACATCTCAAGGTATTTGGTTGTGATGCATATGTTCATGTTCAAAAGAAAAATAGGAGTAAGCTAGATAAAAAGGATGAAAGTGTATATTTATTGGATATAAAGATGGTCTCAAAGGTTATAATCTTTGGTACCCAGAAAGTGAGAAGGTAGTGTATAGCTGAGATGTGGTATTTAGAGAAATGAAGGATGTTTTTAAACAGGAAGTCCTACCAAGTAAGGAAGAACCAGAGAAAATAGAGTTTGATTTAAAGGATGATGAATCCGACTCTACATAAGAATAGGAATCAGAAGAAGAATATCTTCATACTCCAATATTGAGGAGATCGGTTCAAGAAAGAAGGATACTGGAAAGGTATACTCCATCTGATTTTCGTTCAAATTTTGTTTTTTCTATTACTGATGATGATCCTAGAACTGTTAGGGAGGTAGTGGATTTGGAGGATGGAAACCTCTGGAAAAGGGCCATGGACGAAGAAATGACAGCCTTGGATAAGAATGAGGCTTGGGATATAGTGTATTTTCTAACTAGAAGAAAGACCATTGGCAACAAATGGGTATTTAAAACGAATCTGAATGCAGAAGAAAAAGTGGAGAAATACATTGTTTGGTTAGTAGCAAAGGGTTATTCCCAGGTTGAGGGCATTGATTTTGGTGAGATTTTTTCTCCTGTTCCCAAGTTAACCTCTATAACATTTTTTTTCTATTGTTATTGCATTTTATTTTGAAGCAGAACAGATGGATGTGAAGACAACATTCCTACATGGGGATCTAGAATAAGAAATCTATATGAAGCAGCCAAAAGGATTTGTTGTGAAGGGAAAGAATGAGCTGGTATGCAAGCTAAAAAAATCCCTATATGGTTTAAAACAATCACCAAGGATGTGGTATCAAAAAATTAATACTTATATGTTGAGACTTGGTTTCACAAGAAGCAAAGAGGTTCATTGTGTGTATTTTGAATTAGTGGGTGATCATTTTATTTATTTAGTGTTGTATATGGATGGCATGTTGTTGATAAGAAACAACAAGGAGATTATCCAGGATGTGAAAACTCAGTTGTCCTCTAAATTTTACATGAAGGATCTCGGTGCTTCAAATTTCATTTTGGTAATGGAAATTAAAAGAGATCGGAAAAATAGGAAAGTCTGGTTAAATCAAAGAAAATGTGTCGAGACAATATTGTAGAGGTTTAATATGCATGAATTTAAACTGGTCAAGGTTCCTATTCCTGTTGGTGTAAAGTTATATGCGGATCAGTGTCCCAATACACAAGAAGAGGAGGAGGACATGTCTCGTGTTCCATATGCGAGTGTAGTTGGTAGTTTGATGAATGCAATGGTCTGTACTAGACCAGACATTGCACATGCAGTGGGAGTTTTAAGTATATGTCAAAACCATGGAAGGAGGATTGGACAACAGTAAAAATGGTTTTCAGGTATTTGTGTGGCACTGCTAGCTATGGACTGTGCTACCAAGGAAGATCAAGATTGGAAAGAGTGGTGGATATACATGGCTTTGTGGATGCATATTGGGCTGGAGATTTGGATCGTAGGAGATCTACAAGTGGGTGTGTGTTTAAACTATTTGGAGGAGCAATAAGTTGGATGAGCAAAAGACAAGATGTAGTGGCACTTTCAACTATAGAAGCTAAATACATGGTAGCCACTCATGCAAGTAAGGAAGAAACATGGTTACAAAGATTTTGTTTAGGTATTGGGTTGGTACAACAAGCGTAAGGATAGATTTTGACAGTCAGAGTGCAATTTTTTTGGTGAAGAACCTAAATTATCATTCAAAGACAAAGAATATTGATATTCAATATCACTTTGTGAGAGAAACGGTTGAAGAAAAGAAAGTGTTGTTGATGAAGGTGGACACTTTGAAGAATGTTGCAGATTCATTAACAAAATATGTGAGCACTGAGAAGTTCTCTTGGTGCAGAGGATCCATGGGCATTGCTTCCCTGGATTGTTGACCATGTAACCCGGTAACCCCTTGTATGCAAAGAAAACAACCAGTGGGAGAATGTTGGGTATGTGTTATATTCTTTGCATGAGTATGAAACGTATCTCATTTTTGCCTCATTTTTCGTGTTGCCTCGATTTTCATGTGCATTTTTGGGTAGTTTTTCGACACACGGTTTTTTTCTTATGGTTTTCTATTTCTGGTTAAGGAATTAGGGTTGTTGACTAATCCAGGTCATTGGGTTAGGGTTTTGGATGTCGTTGGATCCTATATGTATATTTTATTGTAAACAATGTATCACTATGAATGAATATAGAATATGTTGGTTTTCCCAGTTTGGGTTTCTAGGGGGGAAATATTTGTGTAATGTTTGTATTTTCCATTGTATCTTTTCTATTCTTTTACTAAAACTATATTTGCAGTAAATATTTTACAAGGTTAAAATCAACACATCAATAATTCTTAACAAGTTTTTTTCCTGCAACAAATTAAAATGTGATGGTAACAAGATCGACAACATTTTTCCAAATGACACTCAAACAAAATCGATTTCACCTCAATGGATAGGCATGCAGATAATGAAAAAACTTTTCCATTCAATAGTGCTTCCATATAATCTATAAACTTCTGTGGATATTCCAATGGAATATTTTGTCAAAAAAAATCTTTTATTATACTGAAATCTTCTATTATGTAGGGTTATTTCCTTAGATATCAGATTTAATTATTACTAGCTTAGTTCTTGAATTGATGAAATAACTAAAATAAAAATGAAAGAAAAAGAAAATAAACACACCATCCACACCATTGAACATAATATGTATCATGGGTAACATAATATCCAAGAGAAAATCTAGGTAGAAGGTGAGGCATATGCTCTGCTCTCTTTTCTTCAATTTTGAAAATGTAAATACAAAGAAAGGGGCACTCACTATGGATTTCCCTATGAAACTATGGCCTAAATTGCTACTATAGAATATCCTACCCCCTTCTTTATGCTCTCAAAATACCACTCCTAGATGATCTACTCAACTATGGAACAAGTACAATGTTAAAGAATGGAACCCTTTCTCCTCCTAGCAACTTAGTATTTAACATAGCCCAATAGCCATCTAGGTTTAGCATTTTTTCATCCTCAACCCTTAATTAGTGATAAGGTTTTGGAACTTATACAATCTTATTGAAGTCCACATGTGGCTAGCCACACATGTGTGAGTAATGAGGACTAGTGTGGCATCCACTCATACCATGGTGGTTAGCAAGGTAGGTCAATTTGTGGGAGGCATAACCTCCACATACGAGCTTGAATTGCAGTGATTTTTTCACCATTCGAAAGGTCTTGGTGTGTAAAATAGTTTTAAGGGGATATATCTATTCTCACAAAATTTTGAGCCCAAAAATTGTATTTGATTACTCAAATGGATCTAGAATGTTCCATACCCCAAATATCCAATAGGGTACTTGCCACTAAAATGGGCCTTGTAAGCTAATTCCTCAAATTTTCCCACCCAAAAAGTAATAAGATAGATAAAAATTTATATGATGATTTTCTTTCTCCATGGGAAAAGTGATTTTCTTTCCTCTCTCAAAAACCATGTCAAGGAAGGTCGTCGCATATTGCTATATGCATGGGGTGCGATGATGCCTGATTGTCACACTCTGCCCTGAACCTGGAATGCGGCGTCATCACATGCTTCTTGTGCATAGGATGCAACGATGCTTAAAGCATGAGAAAAGTCAAATTTCACAAATGTTCTAGAAGGGAATCTTCTAGAAGATGAGGTGGCCTCCGATCGATTTGGATCTTACTCGCTTCTCTCATTTGGTGGGATGATCCTAATCTCCCCATCAATCTCTCTTTCACACTATATAAGGATGTATCTCTCATGGAAAAGGATAAGGTTCAATAGGCTAATATTTGTATGGAGATTTCTACTCCAGTTTATGCTTGAGAGCTTTGCTTTAGTTCTTCAAGACAAATTGTGGATCTTCTTCATTCAAGGCATTGGAGAAAAGGTGTGTGTGTGTTGAAGAAAACAACCATCGAAAGGGGACCTTGCAACATCAAGGAATGGATTGTATTCTCCACTTTCTATTCGCTTAATACAATAATACATTTCTTCCCTATATAAGCATCTCGTCTTCTATTGTATAATTCCTTGATCATATACATAGACTTCATTAGAATATATATATCTTTGTTTTCCCTTTTTGTTGGTTTTTGATTCTTAGACATGCTTACTATTCTGCCAACTCAAGGAAGGAGCTACAAGGACAACACTAGAGAGGATCAAGCATCGTTTAAAAGGTATGTCACTTTCACCTCATTAAATTAGTTTAGATGATGATGAAGTTTAAGGTGAAGTGTGTATTCTATTATGTTTTGTTCTAGTTTCCTGTGGAAGTTAGGGAGATCTGTTTGTGTCCGCACTTATCGATTAATCTGATAACAAAATTGGAGACCATACTGGGGACTTGACTTTATTTTTGGTTTTTTCCTCTTATTTGATTTTAGCCTACCTTCTTTTGGTTAAATTCATTCTCTGAGTCTGTGGGTTATCCATATAGACTCCCTAGGTCTAAAAGTTCAGTGAGAATTTTTGTTTTTCCTTCCATTTTCCTTTAGTTTCAGAGATCGTCGCACTGTACTATATAGACAGGACGTGACAATCCTCTAATGTCACACTCTACTAGTGCAGACCAGTGTGACGACATCGCACTGTACCCTATTGGAAGCATGTGACAATCCTAGATCGTCGCACTGTGCTCCACTACAACCTGTGACGATTCCTGTAGGAGTTGTTGGAGGTAGCCAATTTTTATTTTTCCACCCAGTTTTTCCCTAATTTCCTAGGATGAACTTCTGATACCAGTGTTTGATTGATTTACAGGTTTGAATCTTGCATTTGATTGATTTTCAGAAATTGAAATTTTTTCTTTGTAAATTTTGTGAGTTTTTCTTTTGATTTTTTTTCACAAGGATATAATATCTAGATCTTAGTCTTGAGTGCTTGTTTGACAAAGAGTCTTTGATTTGTTTTGAGTATTTGATATAGAGCTTTGGAATATGTTGTAAGGCACACTCTCCAAAGCATCAAAACACACAATAGTATCTTGTGATAGGGAGAGTTCAAATCCACTTGCTACATTTTTTCCTGGGAAGCCCTTCTAACACAAGGGTCAATCATGAGGTCGCATTAATACTGGCAAATTTACTCACCCTACTTTTTCGATATTAGTGTAGAGATTGCACATATTATTGGGGGTCACTTGAGAAGAAAATCATGTGGGGACCTTCTCGAGTTGATTTCAGGCTAGATACCCTTCCTTTGTGCATGGATCAGACTGTCGATTTTTTCCCCAAACATCATTGTCGTAATTGGTAACCTTAGTAGCCTATCTCTTTAGGGTCTTTACAGAAGGTGACTGTGGAGGGGAAAGCCTTCACGGTACCTGGAATCGACATTGTCCAAACTCACTCGGGCTCCTTGGAGGGTATACCCACGATTATGTGTGGGAGCTTGCACTAGGGTGTAAGTCCATTAAGAAGGTCGTCAACGTAACCTTTCCACTCACTTTATCCCAACCCCTTCTTGTCTTGATTTCGCGATGCTGGATTTCATCACCAACTAGTGACTTATAAATAAGAAGGTTTGTTTGCTTGGTTTGATTTATAGATTTTATTAGTGAGTGTTGTTTGTTTCTCTAGTTGGCCATATATTTGTTTCGTTCTTTGTTTGGTGCGACCAACATCGGCCCTCGCTGTTCATGTAGGATGCAAGGGATACCTCTGGAAGATATGAAAGATTACGTCCCTTTGATTCCTAACTCACCAGTAGCCCCTGAGATTGGAATTTCAACTCCTTTAGAGGAATCAATACTTCCCGTAAATCCGTTATTGAGTGTTGCACAAGATCCACATTTCTCCGGATAAATTCATCAGGAGACCTTGTTGCTGACGAGTATATTGAAGTACCTACTGGACCTGATGCAGAGTCTGGTGTAGACAATCCACTTTTTTAAAGTGATTAGTTTAGAACCCCGGTGCACACTACTGGAATGTTTAATCCTAGCTCTGTCCCCGTCCGTTCTTTTTGGAGAACTTCTTCGGGACATGATATTTTTGATAAACTAGGAATGAATCCTAATCAACCTATGGCATCATAAAATCCTGTGGTGTCTACTACTTATACAATACCTTTAGATCATTTTACTGGCACAACCAGTAATGTCGTCACGGTCTCAGACCAATTGTTGGTTGGTTCTCATTTGATTCTTCCTCTCCAGCTCGCTAGTTCTACCATGGTCCCACAAGCTACAAATGTTTCTACTGGAAATGTGGTCATCACTCAAGATCCTATTGGAACACCACTTCTTATTAGATCAAATCCATCACTTCCCCCTAGGTATAACCCTTTGAATACTTGCATTTCTATTCCTTCCCATAATCCATCCGGAGGGTCTAATATTTTTATTCCTCCTGGGTATAATGTTGCTAGTCATTTTGTTCCTACACCTATCCAGGTTCTCTCTGGGGGGAATTACGTTCCTCCTCCACCTTTGTCTCGAAAATCTAATCATCCTGGCCCTAGTAGCTTCAATCCAATTGGAGGCACCAGTCATTTTGTCGCTTCTGGTTTTCAAATTCCTGCTGGAGGCCAACCCTGCATTGGGGGGCAACCTCTAATTGGGGAACAACCTCAAGTTGGAGGCCATAACCTATTTTATGGGAAAAGTACACCCAAATTACAATATTAACCTTGTAATCTTCCTTTCCAAGGGAATCAACAATTGCTGGGGGGAAACATCCTCAAATTAATTTGTTTGTACCCCCTAACTTCGGGAAACTGTATCCAGGTTCTATGAATCCTACTTGGGGTCAAAATTTTCAGTATAATGCTCCTTTTCAAGGCAGCTTACCTAATTAAAAACATCCACAACCGAATCTATCAGGACTATCTAACTATCTACATAATGCTTATGGTCCTACTGGTATATCTACGGGACTACCTCCTCAAAAATACTAGTTTCCTCAAGTGAACATACAATGTCCATTTCTTGCTACTTTGGATTTACCATATTTATCTAGGATTTTGAATCATCCTATTTTGCATTCTCCTTATTAGCCCATCATACCGGCCAAATTAGCATCTGACATTCCTAAGTTTGACAGTCTATCAGGAGAAGACCCAAATAATCACGTCATGACTTTCCATCTTTGGTGTTCGTCCAACTCATTGCAAGATACCAGATATATAAAATATGCTGAACAGAAATGAAATGCTAGAAATGACAGAATAACAGTAAAATATCCAGCATAATCTTCACAATACACAGAAATGATATACGAAATAGCAACATAAATAGCACTTTGAATCAGATAGCAATGTTCACAGGCCTCTTCGAGGGG
>ML804132.1:61909-83819 GCA_009831015.1 Picea engelmannii
TAAGAACCACTTGTATTTCCTGCGTGTATGAATCCCACAACCGTGGTTTTATGCACATAACGACAGATCTCTGTGGCTTAAAGATGCCGGAATACGTCTCTACCCTGAAGAAAAAAAATACCCACAATTTCTGCCAAGGAAAGTGCTCTGATACCACTTGCAAGATACCAGATATATAAAATATGCTGAACAGAAATGAAATGCTAGAAATGACAGAATAACAGTAAAATATCCAACATAATCTTCACAATACGCAGAAATGATATACGAAATAGCAACAGAAATAGCACTTTGAATCAGATAGCAATGTTCACAGGCCTCTTCGAGGGGGCAACCTCCAGTCGAGAAGTGCTCTGTTATAATAATCTCTAAGCTAGGGTTTTCATACCCTCGACTCTTATTTATACTAATATGTCTATTAAGAGAAGCATCTAGAGGAAGATCCTTCTAGAAGCGAAAGCTTCTATTAGGTCTTCTTACATCCGCCTTATTCTATTTTATTGAAAGGTCTTATTAATATTGACCTTTATTACATCCGAATACATTGATCTACCTATGTGTGGGTTAGGACCTTAACACTCATTAATGGACGACTCTATAAGATTACGAATTTTCCAACAAACTCTCATGTGTTCGACAGCCAAATGATAAATTGAGTTACCACTAGGATTCTTTAATGACTTCAATACCCTAGCCATGGCTTTCTTAACACATTACCAATTTTCAATTCGATATGAGACAGGAACTGGAATTTTGAGTTCATTTAAACAATCCTCTTCCACTGATATTTATGATCATATCCATGAGTGGAGGACAAGAAGACGCTTAATCAAAGTTCCCCTTCTTGATCAACTGTTGGCTGAGTGGTTTACCAAATCACTCATTGGGACTATTTCTCATGATGTCTCCATGGGTGTTTTCGTCACTGAAGAGAAGGTGATTAGTCGTTCTCAATATCTAGATCTCATTTATTCGCAAGAGGACACACTATACGACTTGATTCTTGATGCTCCTCGTCCATCTACAAATCCTACCCCAACACCTCATTGGCACTTTTCATGCTGAGACTCAATCTACACAAGCCATTCATACCAATCCCAAGTTTACCATTGCTAATGTCCAAAATACTCCTACTCCTATTCCTTCTCCCAATAAAACCTCTGAAGTTAACTCGGTTCAATATACGCCTACCAGTAAAAATCAAAATAAAAAGAAAGGGAAAGGTAGGAATAAGGAAGACAAAAATAATAATCAACAATCAGGGAAACCCAAAACATAGCCTGTTGATGATAAACATAAGTGTAAACCTCGTTATCCTTGCCTTATCTATGGTGAGGATAATTATACAAAATATTTTCCATGACGCACTGAGGTTACTAAGTTCCTCCAAGAGACTAGGAAGCCTTCTACACCTGTCGTCTTGTCACAACTGTTTCCTTCTTAGCAGCAAGCCCAATTGGTCATTCATGACCAACCCTCTCCTTCTACCACATCTTGTGTACTTATGTGTACTGGTGACTCCAAGAAGAATGAAGTTGCAGTCGCAACTCGAGCCAACAATTATTCTCCTTCAAAAGAGAAAGTTGATGATTTACGACCTCCGTTGGTTCAACCTCCTCCACCAACTTCACCTCCAAAAGGTCCTCTTCATCTCGAATGATCGGGCCTAGATAAAGCTCTATGTCCTCTTCCCAAGGGCGTTGTTTGAAAGTATTCATTTAATCCTCATGCACATGCTACCCAAAACTACAGTATTGTAGAAGACCTTGCACAAACACCCTTTGTGATGTCAGCTCTCAAAGTCCTTCAAAGTTGTCCTACTCAACAGAACGCGTTGTTAAAGGCTATTGGTGAAATTGACCCCACCGATACTAATTTAATAATCTTTGACTTGGAATATCATATTCCAAGGATTCCTCCTCAATTATCATTTCAGATCCAAGTTGTTGTGGAAAATAAGAATATTTGTCGAACCATTATTGATGAAGGAGTCTTGAGTTGCGTTATGTCTGTTACTTGTTGGAAATATATTGGCTCTATTGCCCTTATCGAGTCACACAATACTCTTAAGGGCTTCAATGGTACATGGTTTAAACCTTATGGCATTCTTCCTTCGTTGTCTATTATTTTAGAAGGCAAGGAAGTTAATGTTGAGGTTGAGGTCTTTGACGTGCCCCTCGATTACAACCTTCTACTTAGTCATAGCTGGATTAACTCCATGCACTCAGTTGTTTCTACTCTTTTCCATTTGTCATGTTTCCCACACCAAGAAAAAGTGATTACTGTTGATCAACTGGCCTTCTTTAATTTTGATTCACGTACTAGCAACATACCTTTTATCTCGAAAACACCTCCTGGTTATGAGAATGTCGGCATGGGTATTTTAAAAGATTCAACCTTGATGGGTACATTTCCTATCCCACCACCTGATATTCCTCCTCCTTGTGTCGCCTCGATTAACATGATCTCAAACTTTGTTCGTGAAACCCTTGAGTCTTATGACCCATGGATAGTACCTAGCTCTCGGGATTATCTTCATTACGGGGACTGAATGCCTTTAAGTCTGGTGGAATCAACTTATCAAGCTATTCAATCAGAAACTCCTTCTCCTCCTTCTCTCGATGATGCATCTCCTGATCTATTCCACGTGATATTTCCTATCGATGAGATGATCATGTCGGTCATGTCCATGGAAGATACTCCATGGGATGATGGGCATCATCATTCTATTCTCTTCCTAGAACGTGAGACCATAGAGATTTACCAACAGATTTCGACTTCGTCTACCATTGTTGTTATTTCTTTTGTTCCTGAGTCAATACACGATGTTTTGTATGAAGGTAACTTGAGTAATATTTCACCTACCGTTCCTCTTGACATATCGATTAAACCTGGAGTCGTGGAAAATGTTCATATCGGTGCCTCATGTTCTATTGATGAGGATTGCACTTATAAAGCCCTTTTCCAAGAATTTTGTGACGTTTTTTCCTGGAGTTATGAAGAAATGCCTGTTATTGATCCTGATATTGTTGTGCATGAGATTAAGACTTACCCGAATGCTAAACCTGTTTGGCAGAGACTTTGCCCAATACATCCACGTAAGGTCTCTTTTATTATGCTTGAAGTTGAAAAAATTCTTAAAGATGGCTTTGTCTATCCCATGGCTTTGATTGATTGGGTGTCCAATCTTGTTTCGGTTAACAAGAAACAAGGAACGATCCGCGTTTGTGTAGATTATAGGGATATAAATAAATCTTGTCCCAAAGACAATTATCCAACCCCTTTCGTTGACGATATTGTTGATGACTGTGCCGAGAGTGAAATCTTATCCTTGATGGATGGTTTCTCCGGCTATAATCAAATCAATATTTTACTTGCAGATCAACATAAGACTACTTTTATTTTCCCTTGGGTAAACTTCGCATATCGGAAACTACCTTTTGGTCTCAAAAATGCTGGAGTGATTTTTCAGCACGCTATTTCTTACCCTTTTCATGACATTAAGCACATTGTACAAACCTATCTAGATAATCTACTAGTGTATTCCATGCATCGTCAAGATTACCGGGCACATTTACGTCCCATTTTCCTACGCTATCGTTATTATCACATACGTTTGAATCCACACAAATGTGTTTTTTGTGTTGAATATGAACAACTTCTTGGTTTGATCATGTCTATACATGGGATTCGAGTAGACCCATTGAAGGTTGAGGTTATTCTTAATCTACCTCCTCCTTCCACACTACGCCAGCTCCAAATTTTGCAAGGGAAGGCAAACTTTTTACGTCGATTCATTCCCAACTACGCTAAATTAATGAAAGGATTTACTAGGTTTCTCAAGAAAGGTTACAATTTTGTATGGGATGACATTGCAAACAAATCCTTTGAATCTTTGAAACTCACCTTAAACCGTACACCACTATTATTTCCACCTGATTATAGCTGAGATTATTTCCTATACTTAGCAGCTTCTGACTCTACCATTGCTATGGTTTTAGTCCAAGAGGATGGTTCACACGATGAACATGTTATATATTATTTGAGCCGGAGTCTCATGACTACTGAAACCAAATATTTACATGTGGAAAAACTAACCTTGGCAGATGTTCAAGTTATTCAACATTTTTGTCACTACATTTTATTACGTAGAACCACAGTCATTTCCAATTGTAACCCCATGCATGATATCCTTACTCGACAATTGTTGGGGGGAAAGTACTCTAAATGGATAGTTATTCTCTAGGAGTTTGATTTGGAGTTTGAATGTGCCAAGTCAAAGAAGTCTTTGTTTTTTTCCGAATTGATATGTGACCTTCCCTCTACTGAGACAAAAACTATGGCAGAGGATTCCTTACCTGATGAATCCCTCTTTCTGATCAGTTCTGACGACATATGGTACGAAGATATTATCATCTATCTCTAGACCCAAAATTTTTGTCCTGATATTTCTACTACAGATCGTCATCATATCCGGTATCAAGCCCGTCAATACATTATCCTTGGTGATACCCTTTATTGTCGTGGTCTTGATTCTATATTTCGACGATGTTTGACCTAGGATGAAGCTAAGAAAGCTTTGAATGACTGCAACTCTGGAGCATGTGGCGGTCATATGTCTGGGTATGCCACTGCCCAAAAGATCTTACGAGATGATTCTTTCTGGACTTTGTTGTTTAAGGATTGCATTATTGTCGTCTAGAAATGCCACGCTTGTCAAACCTAAAATCATAAGATCTGATCTCACCCTTCTCCTCTTCACCATGTAGTTTCCATTGGTCCATTCTCTAAATGGGGTATTGATTTCATGACATGTAACCCTCACTCGACCGAGGGGCATGGATACATTATTGTAGTTGTGGATTATTTCACTAAATGGATCGAGGCGATGCCTACATTTGATAATACTAGGAAAATTGCATCGTTATTCTATTCAATCATATCATTACTAGATTTGGTGTTCCTCAAACCATCGTTACTGATCATGATAGTCATTTTCACAATTTCATGATGTCTAAACTTACTGAGAACTTAGGCCTTCAACACGAAAAATCAACCCCCTATTATCCACAAGCCAATGGCCAGGTTGAAGCAATTAACAAAGTTCTCACTACCATGCTTCGACGGATGGTTGGAATTCATAAGTCAAATTGGCACACGATGTTATTCTCAACATTGTGGGTGTATCAGACATCTGTTAAGTTTTCCATTAGATTCACACCTTTCTATTTAGTATATGGTATCGAAGTAATTTTGTCGATTGAATGTGAAATACCATATTTGAAACTAGTTGTCGAACTTCTCCCTAACACCTCAGCTGAAGAGGAATGTCTTTTGTATTTGATGCAATTCAACGAAACCCGTAGTGATGTTGCCTTAGTCATTGAAACTCAGAAAAAGCGTGGCAAAGCTCAATATGACAAGCATGTCAAACCACGTTTTTTTTCTGAAGGTGATCTAGTTCTTCTTTACGAGCAAGATTGTGATTTTCTAGGGGCCGGTAAATTCGAGCCCATGTGGCGGGGTCATTATATTGTGAAACGAGTGTTGGAGAAAGGGGCTTATGAGCTAGTAGATGATGATGGAATTCCTTTGACTAAACCCATAAATGGTCTTTACTTGAAGAATTACTATGCTTAAATCATTTTTGTATGAGTGTTGTGTATTTTTAGTGTATCATACTCTTGTGTGCTTTTTCATTTTTGGTTCCACCTTTCAGCTGCTTACCTTGCATTGTGATTGGTTTCCAGATGTCGATGTATTTTCTACCCTATATTGGCTTCGCTGATGGCGCTAGTTGCAGTACTCAAAACTTAGTGTCTGCTGCTTGGGAAATCTATGCACCTACGAATGAATTAATTAGTCTACATGGTGTTTTCCTTGGTCGTGTAACTAACAATATCATGGAATACAATGCAGTTATCTAGTTGTTCACTGATGTTTTTTCACTTGGAATCCGTCATCTTATTGTACGACTCAATTCACAGTTAGTAGTACTATAGTTGAGTAATGTTTATTCCATCCAAAGTCCTACTTTGTTAAGGGTATATTTAGGAATTCACCTCTTGGAATGTCATTTTGATTACATTGAATATCAACACATTCCTAGATGTCTAAATACATTGACAGATGCATTGGCTAATTATGTGTTAGACAGACATTTGAGGCAGTTATAAAATCCAATCACACTTTGTACATAAAACAAGTAAGCCTGTAGGAGCCTTATATTTTTATGATAAAAGTTTAGAAAAGGTGTTTTTGTCTGAAGACCAAAATATCAAAAATGTGAAGCTCACAGCTTCATATACAAAAAGCATCAAGGATGTTTCTCGCTATAACAAGCGATTTCCTATGCTACTCTATGGAGTAGTCAACCGATGGATGCGGATACACCCACTGTGTGGTGTTGGTAATTCATAGTGAGCTCATCCACAGTAGTGTCAGGGACATGCATTGTCAATCCCTCCAGGTTTTGTTCTATATCCTCGAGGTCGACGACAACCACTCTAGCTATAGCACGTCTCTCTCCCAGAGGACGATAATGCCACACATATGCATTGATTAGAGGACTCGATTAGTCATCGGATAAATAACACAAAAAAAATGTTATATCATTAAAATAACAAAAACATTATATAAAAACAAAATTTCCTTCTTACTTATGTCCCCCCACTGGGACCCGTCAGGAAGATCCAAATCTAGATCCCCACGGAAATCTACCCCGGCATATGCATAATATTCCACCATGAGCAGTTGATTCCTCAACCACTGGAAGAAGAAATCCTCGTACTTGGCAATGGGAACACCTCCATGTCAAGCCACGAGTTCTACCCACCTCTTCATTCGTGGATCTCACGGAGTAGGTATACCCCACTCCACCTACAGGCGTAGGACAGGGACCCTCTCCAAGAATAAGGATACCAAAATAGACCCATATCCAAATTGTTTTAACCCACCATTTTCGCACTTGGTAAGTTGTTTCTTCATGCTTTTTAGGACCCCTTCGCACCAGTTGAAGACCCTGGGCTCCATACATTCTATGGAATACTGAAAATGACTCTGTCGAGCCATATGAGGAGTTGCACTCCCTACCATATGAGTAATAGTATAAAGGATAGTCCACAAAGGCAAATCTTGGACATCCCTGATAGCTACTTTTTTGTTATGTTTCTCAGTACCTGGCACACAATGATGGCGGACGTAGTAGTCCATGGGCTCACCTCCACCCCTGCTACCTATAAGTGTCACCCGTGAACCACGGTGAGATAGTCCTATCAGGAAACAGATATCCTCAATATCTATAGTGAGTGTGTGGACACCCACATGAAATGCCTGCTCGTTCACATCCCACATGTGAACCAAGTTCTCCAATAGTCTCAACTGGGCTCTCATGCCCTAAATCCTGAAGAATTTTAGTAACCCACACTGCCTGAGAGACATAATTTTTCTTGGGTCATTCCTGACAAAGTAATCTTCTTCTTCATGATCTTTTTCATGCCACTCCATCATATTAACCGAGGAAAGCCTGCCAAGGAACCATAAAATGAGATTAGACACTTAAAATCCTTTCCTGGGGGTTTTTTCTAGTTGGGTTCATATTTTTTAAGTTTTTGGTTGTGGACGTCATGGGTGTGTGCATTCGTGCAGTGCAATGTCGCCACACCCTACCTATATATTCACCTGCAACGATCCTAGATCATTGCAGTTCATGATATGGGGCACTTGGGACAACCTCAACACGAGGGTAACCCCTAAAAATTGACCCAAAAACACAAATTTAACCAACGAAAATCAATTTTTAAACCATGAAAAGATGAAGGAAAATGAGATTACCTCTTTGGCAGAGATAATTCGTGAAATGATCCGTCATGCTCTCTGCAATCAATAGTTGAAAATTGGGGTGAAAAAGGGCTTTGGAGAAATATTTTGGTAAATTTACAAATGAAATGGTAAAATTGTTCTTTTAACCTATTTTATTGACTTTTATCACTTTTCATTTGCAAATTATATTATTTTTATTCTTTATCCATGCCCTAAAGTCTTAACAACTTTACAAGTGTTGACGTTTGCAAATTAAAAATTCTAAGAGATGAGACGTTGGAACAAGGGTCTCCCTCTTTTTGGTTTGTTTTGTACATACAGATTCTTTTAGGGTTTTTCAGAAAAAAAACTCCTAGCATAGTCTTAATTCTTTCTCATGCTCATGAAACCATGAGAATGTAATCGAGTAGTCTTTTGTCATTTTTTCGAACTCGTATTGGCAACACAAAAAATGAAACCTATGGAGTATCCTTTAAGCTCTTTTCAAAATCCCTAAACATGAAAAGATGGCCGAGCGACCTTGTTATTTTCACGCTCATAAAATTATTTGAAGAAAACATCTGATGAGCAATAGGTTATCACTTTTTTGGTCTCGTCATATTAATTTGTGAAAAAGGATCTGATGGAGTTCTCTTTAAGTGTTTTTCAAACTCTCTAAAATTGAAAAACCCTTGAGTTTTCTTTCCTTTGACTCAATAAACAAACATCGAAAGACCCATATTGGATCGAACCACTCCTTCTTAGGGTTCGTTAAACATACTTCGAGGGACTCGTCCAAAGGATGAGATTACATATACAAGCATATGTTATCATCCTCAAGCTTGCGTAAAAATAAAGAGGTACTCGTCAGAACTGGTGGGGGAAAATTGGGAAAGAAATGTGTCTCTTTATTTGTTTTAGTGGTAGTAATAGTCGCTCTTGAACATGACACCCCCTTCATCATTGTATCCGGGTTGGGAAATCCGTTTGTCTCTTGTTTGACCATCCACAAGTTCATATGTTGGTTCCTCCTTGAGTCAATGTTGTCAAGCCCATTTTCATGTCGTTCATATGTTCAAGAAAAGTCGAACCTAAACAAGCCTTCTATTGAGTCCTCCATCTGCAGTTATAAATTTTCTACCATGTCGACCTTCCCTGAGTTAGTTATGGATCACTTCATACTCTGATCTACCTCAAATCTGTCACATATTTTGTGTCATTGATGGGGGATACATCAAGGCCCTCATGTGACGAGTCTTTTCCTTTCAACTTCAACACATTATCTGGGAACAAGAATTAGAAATCATTTAGTACCTTATAACCTGCATGCCTCAACGACAGGTTTCTTCACTTTCAACAGTGGGTTCACATCATTGACCCATGATTGGAAGATTCCATCGAGTGTTTGACTTCAAATCAATTATTCGCATTCGTTGGATTGTACTAGGGTACCTTGGGAGTCATTGAAATCAATTGTGATTTCCCTTGCACATATTAACAGTTTTCATTAATGATTGGTAATCAAGTGGTTTCTACCATGTTCGACTTCAACGCCTGTAATCACATGGCTAGATTCGTACTAAGAGACGATGGAAATGAAGACCATAGATCTTATCATTTTGATCCAGGTTGTGACAGAGTATTCATGAATTAATACTCAAACATATATCCACTGTGTATGTCTCGTGGCTATGTCCAAATTTGAATTCTTTTAGAGCATAGATCCACAGTGTATTCCTGATGGCTATGCTGAATCATGATGACATGGATCCATAGTGTATGTTTAGTGGCCATGAATCACTTGAAAATTATGATTAGTCACCTGTATTCTGAGCATGGGAATGCTTACCTCATAAATGGTATGATATTATGTATATGCTTGCTTTTTTGCAGGTTCCTGATCGATGCGCTCCTAGTTTTCGACACGCACATTCTACAAATTATTTCAGCTATCATGAGTTCTAACTTCATAATTTGGGGGGCATTCTGTTACACATTATTTTGGTCACCTCGGTGATCACCTAACAACATGTGTTCATGTTCCCTGAAAATATTAAAATAAGACTTTCTCCATGGGAAAAGTGATTTGCTTTCCTCTCTCAAAAACCATGCCAAGGAAGGTCGTCTCATCCTACTATATACATGGGGTGTGACGATGCCTGATCGTTGCACTCTGCCCTGAACCTAGACTACGATGTCGTTGTATGCTTCTTGTGCAAGGGTGTGACGATTCTTAAAGAATGAGAAAATTCAAATTTCACGAATGTTCTATAAGGGAATCTTCTAGAAAATGAGGTGGCGTTCAATCAGTTTGGATCTTACTCGCTTCTCTGATTCGGTGGGATCATCCTAATCTCCTTATCAATCTCTCTTTCAAACTATATAAGGAGGGATCTCTCATGGAAAAGGATAAGGTTGAATAGGCTAAGATTTGTATGGAGAGTTCTACTTCAGATTATGCTTGAGAGCTTTGCTATAGTTCTTCAAGACAGATTGTGGATCTTCTTCATTCAATGCTTTGGAGAAAAGGTGTGTGTGTTGAAGTAAAGAGCCATAGAAAGGGGACCTTGCAACATCAAGGCATGGGCTGTATTCTCCACTTTCTATTCACTTAATACAGTAATACATTTCTTCCCTATATAAGCATCTCATATTCTATTGTATAATTCCTTGATCATATACATAGACTTCATTAGAATATATATATATTTGTTTTCCCTCTTTGTTGGTTTTTGATTCTTAGATAGGCTTACTATTATGCCAACTCAAGGAAGGAGCGACAAGGATGACACTAACGAAGAACAAGCATCATTTAAAAGGTATGTCACTTGTACCTCATTAAACTAGTTTATATGATGATGAATTTTAAGGCGAAGTGTGTATTGTGTTCTATTTTGTTCTAGTTTCCTGTGGAAGTTAGGGAGATCTATTTGTGTCCACACTTACCGATTATTTCGATAACAGAATATAAAAAAACTTTGTCTCCTACTTTCAATGATTTCTCTGTTTTGTATTAATCATGTTGGGCTTTGAAACTTTTTCGTGACTGCTTTAGTGTCTTCTATACTTGCAAGTGAGTCTACCCAATATTGTCAAAAAACTTATTTGCTTTCAATGCTTCTCCTATAATGCCTTCCCTCACTCCTCCTTGATGTTCATAGACAACATCCAAGGGTAAAGGTGAAAAATACCCAAATCAAGTTTCAAAAGGAGATTTACCAGTAGAAGTATGGACTTCTATGTTATAAGAGTGTTGAATGTAGATTGAATTTTCATCCTAGGTCTTTAGATGCTTTTGATTGTAACCCTCAAAAGTTTAACCAAAGTCCCATTGAGTACTTCTATCTTCCCATCTATTTGTGAATGGAATTTTTTTAGCACTCTTCACCTTAGTGTCCATCTTTTCCCAAAGTGTAGTCCAAAAGGAATTGATAAATTTGGTATCCCTATCTAAGATTATGTTCTTTGGTATCACAAAGTGCACCTAGAACTATTCAAAGAACATGTTTTCTTCTTCTTTTTCTTTGATGGTGTTTTACAAGGCACGAGAATTCACATATTACTAAACTTGTCAACTACCACAAACATATAGTCATATCCCTTCTTGGTTGTTGGAAAACCACCCACAAAATCCATGGAAATTATTTTCCAAGGTCGAGTGGGTATAGTTAAGGGATGGTATAGACCTTGTTTCCTATTATTGGGATTGTTGGTATAACAAATCATGCATCCTCTAATATATTGAGCTACATCTTCTTGCATTTTGGGCCAATACACATACCTTTGTAAGTTAGCCATCGTCTTCCCAACACCAAAATGTACTACAACCTAGGCGGTGTGAACCTCTCTAATAAGCTACAACATTTCACCTTTATGAACATAGAGCTTATATAGATTGTAAAGAAACCCATTATCGAGATGATAGTCAACCTTACTGTCACCTTATTATATATGAATTTGGCCCTATATCTATTGAAACACCTCTTTAAAGTCCTTGTCTTTAGTGTATGCCTCTTTATATGCATCATGGGTGAAAGTTTGCATCTGCATGATAGTTCCCAAAGCTATAATATTGGATGTGGGTGGCCTTGAAAGCATGTTTTCCAACTTATTAGTGATTCCATTCTTATACTTGATGATTGATGAAATTTTTGCAAAAACCCCATCCACTTGTAATGTATGGTTTTTTGAAGCTTACTCTAGGACTGCAAATACTGTAGTGGTTGGTGATTAGTGTGGATAATGGTTTCCTTTCCCATTAGATAGTGTTTCCACTTCTTAACAACTTGAACTAGGGAATAAATTTCCTTATCATATATAGGGTAGTTCAAAATTCCCCCATGAAATGTCTTAGAATGATAGAATATTGACTTACCTCCTTGCATAAAAAATTCTCCTATAGGATACCCACTTGCATCTATCTCCACTTCAAAATTCCTTTGCAATTTAGACATTGCGAGAACCAGTGCTTGAATAATATTTTAGCTCATCGAAATATTTTTGTTGATTATTTTCCCACTGAAAACTCTTATCATTGGTTGTTATGGTGTGGAGTGGTGCAACTACCATTTAAAAGAATGCTATGAACTTCTATAGGTACTTTTATACCCCAACAAAGCTCCTAAATTCAGTGACATTAATAGGAACTGACCACTTCATGATGGCCTCCTTCTTTGTGAGATATATATATATTGAACTCCCCTCCACCAATCACATACCCAAAATACACCAATGATTGTTGATACAAATCACATTTCTTGAGGTTTTCCAACAACTGATGTTTTTTCAAAGTCTCTAACGCCTACATGAGATGTGATATGTGCTCCTCCTAGGTAGATCTATAAAACAATATGTCATTCAAATACACTATTACAAATGAATCTAAATAGGGATGCAATACATCAATCACATAAATGTAACTGGTGCATTACATAAACCAAAAGTCACAATCAACCAGTCATACATGCATTGCCTTATCTTGAATGTAATATTCTAGGTGTCTTCTTATTTAACACGTACTTGGTGGCATCATGACTTGAGATCCAACTTTGTGAAGTACTTAGCATGTTGCAATTGGTCTAACAAATCGTCAATCCTAGGCATAGGGTACCTATTCTTGAGTGTGATCTTGTTCAAAACTCTGTAGTCATTACACATTCGTCAATTCCTATCTTTCTTGGGTACTATGATGATAGGTGGCCCACAAGGTGAAGTCCTTGGTTGAATTACTCCATGCTCTAGAAATTTTTGTAATTGTTTCTTCACTTTGTTTACTTCCAAAACAGACTATCTATACAACCCAATATTTGGTAATGGGGAGTCAAGAAACCTCCATTTCCTTCTTAGGTGGCGGCCCTTTAGGCTCCCAGAACACTCATTTGTACGCCTGCAACAACTCCAATTGTTGTTTTTGTTCTTTGGTACATCCCTCTAGGGATTCCTTTACTCTTATTGATTCCTCTCCTGACTGATTATCTCCTAAGAAAAGTAATACATACTTCTTACTAGAACTAATCAATTTTTTGTATTGGTTAGCACTTACCAAAGAGATCTTTGACTTGCCTTTGTGTGCATTGATGAGGTAAGACTTCACATACTTGATCAGAGGGTATTTATTTTCTATTCACATAAGGATTGCATTCCTCATATACATGTAGGGGATTCCAAATACTACACCACACATGTCAATGGGTACTGCATCTAACTCCATTTCATCAATAAAATATGCACTTATAGAAAACTTGATCTTACACTATTTAGTGACTTTGATCTTTTTATCCTTATTCACGCATCCCAATGGATATGGGCTCCGATGATCATGAACCTCCAACCCAAGCTTGTTGACCATATCATCTGCTATGATATTGGCTTCTGAGTCGGAATCGACTAGAGCATATACCTTGGTCTTTTTGACTTGGATCTTAATATGGAATATTTTTTTCATTTCCTTGTCTTCCTTGTGATGAAGGTTACTCAGATTAACCTCATTTTGCACTGAAGTGTAGACAATATTCTCATCAACATCCAAGATTATTGCTACTTGGTTCCTTGAATCCTTGCTTAGCAAGTTCTTCTTCTTGGCATCTTTTTTACAATTCTTTGGATTCAACTATGGATGTAGCTTCCAACACTTGTCTTCAGTGTGACCACCAATATTGCAATGGTTATTTGGATCCTTGCACTAGAATGTGCAGTGGTTTTCATCTTCTTGTCTTTTCCTTTCCACTTATTCTTCCCCTCCTTGGAAGCTTCTTGGTGGTATTTTTGTTTAGAACCACTTGGTTGTCCTTTCTTATGGCCTATGTTCTCCAGGTATTGTGCTTGCACACAAGCCTTGTCAATGAACCTGGGTTTGAAGAGAATCACTTTCTTTCACAAATGACTATGTAGACCCCACAAATACCTAAGGACTACATATGGATTCTTGGGTATTTTTTTTTAGAACCACTTGGTTGTCCTTTCTTATGGCCTATGTTCTCCAGGTGTTGTGCTTACACACAAGCCTCATCAATGAACCTGGATTTCAAGAGCACCACTTTCTTTCACAAATGACTATGTAGACCCCACAGGTACCTAAGAAGTACATTTGGATTCTTGGGAGAGATACCTAACATGATCGACATCTTCTTGAATTTGGTGGTCTACTCTTGCACACTCTAGCCTTGCCTCTACCTAAAGTGATGCCAAATGGATCCATTGGTCCTCTACATACCCAATAACAAAAAACCCAAACAAACCCCAAGAAGACAAAAAATCAGCATAATGAAACCCTAGCACCAACACTACCAAAAACACTCTAGACACATGCACAACCAACCATGCTAACCATACACTATCAAACACCAATACACTTGTCATCCTACTAAGCCAATTATACATTCGAAAAACCAAAGTCAAATTAAATACATATAATAGAAAATTTTAGGATTTGAACTTGTGACCTCTTAAGAGGAAACACATGTTCTTAACCATTAGGCCCACTCAAGATGTATTTTTAAATAGTTTTAAAAAACAAATAGGCATACTCTAAACTCTTTTTCCACTCATTGGTAAGTATGAAAAAGATAAACATGAACAACACTACAAAAATCATATGAAACTACACAAAAAACATTGTAATTTGGAAATTTTGTAGTTTCAACAATGTGAGAAGTGTTTATATAATGCAAACAAATTCAAAACACAGATTTTAAATATGTTTGATTTAATAATAATTTTTTTTTAAATTTAGTAATAATTTTTTTGTAAAATTTAGTAATAAATTTTTAATATTTTTTAAAGAATGCATGTAAAAGAGTTATTGTATTGTGAGTAAGAAAAATGTGAAAGTAATAATCTTGAAATTAAAATATAAATTTTATTAATAATGGATATGAAATTAAAATTGATTTTGCAGTATAACTTAATATTGTTTTTTTAATTAAGAATTAGTCTTGTTAATACTTAAAAAAAAATAGATTAATAATTAATAAAAGCATTTGACACTTAAAATTTGTCTTTTTACCAACTATATAAAATCAATAAACATTTAGCAAAAAAAAATCTATCTTTTTATCAACCATATAAAATCAATAACTAATAGAATAGAAATAGTGAATCACTCACTATAAAATCAATAAGCATTTATCAAAGAAAATCTTCCCTCTTATCAACCATATAAAACCAATAACTAATAGAATAGAAATATTGAATTACTCACTATTGAACGGTGTGAAGTTTTCAGTGAGCCATAATTAAACCAGCAAGCTTAAATCCAAGCAAAAAAGTGTTTATATAATAAAAACAAATTAAAAATACAGATTTTAAACATATTTGATTTTAAATTTTTAATATTTTTTTAAAGAAAACATATAAAAGAGTTATTATATTGTATTGTGAATTATTTTTATATTAATAGTAGATATGAAATCAATAATGAGTCTTGGAGTATAATCTAACACTATTTTTCTTTGGTTAAGAGTTTGTCTTTCTTATACTTAAAAAAACAGATTAATGGTTAATAAAAACACTTAGCAAATGGTTAATAAAAACATTTGGCAGCTATATTCTTGAAATTGTATTGAAATATAATTTTTTATTAATAATAAATATGAGATCAATAATGAGCCTTGAAATATAACCTAACATTGTTTTTCTTTGGTTAAGAGTTAGTCTTTCTTATATTTAAGAAAATAGATTAATGGTTAATAAAATCACTTGGCAAATGGTTAATGATGATGATGATGATGATTAACGTCCACTAAAACAGAATTAGTTTATCTGACCTTAAGAGGGTAAGTGATTACTAGTGATTTTTTAGAATTTTGTTTCTGTGCTAGAAAAGCATTAAGAGAAGCTTTCCATGAAAAGTTTTAAAATTGTATTGAAATATAATTTTTTATTAATAATAGATATGAAATCAATAATGAACCTTAAAGTTTGTGGATGGAAAATGCCGAGACGAGGCGAGAGGATTTCAACGCGGCTAGGGCCTAAACCCTAGCCGCCCCGCTCTGGTTTTCGTTTGCAGGGGCGAGGATATTCGACGGGAGCAGCCGACCAGGGTTCCTTTCGTTTGCAGGGGCGAGGATATTCGACGGGAGCAGCCGATCAGGGTTCCTCGCACATAGAGGCGCAATTTCGAGCATTCCTGAGTGCCCTGAGCGCGCCAGCGGCTTTGCATGCGTACCCACTGCGATTTGGTGCTGGAGGTCGATGGCCATGGCCCCAGATCCGATTGCCAAGAGAGGAAATGACCGGTTGGAAGCATTCAAGGTGCTAGTCCGCTCGGCAGAACCCAAAACCAAGCCTCCTCCCTCGTCTAAGTTTGTTAAGAAGATGGAGGAGATCCCTTCGCTGGAGCTATCTCCAGAGGAGCCTTGCAATCTTTCCCTCCTTCTAGCAGAAACGACCCTCATCGGAAAGTTTACGGGGTTATGGCCTAGCCCCAAAACAGTGGAGGCATGGATGGATGATCGTTGGAAGTTGCTGATACAAGGAAAAGTTTCTCTGTTTGCAGTAGGCAGGGGTTTTTTTGTCTTTGGTTTCGCGAGCAAAGAGGACTGTGATCTAGTTTTCAGATCTGGACCCTATTTCATGGGGTCGAGAGGACTATTCTTAGCCCCCTGGACTCTTGACTTCAATCCCGAAGCCGAGATCACTGTAGCCCCTGTTTGGGTTAGGCTGCCTCACCTTCCCTTGCACCTCTGGGGGACAAGATCTTTGGAGGACATAGGAAACAAGCTTGGGCGTTTCCTGGACAGTGCGGAACCGAAAGGGGACCAGTTTACCTGCGCTCGCATATGTGTYGAAGTTAACCTCGAGAAAGGTCTTCCGGAAGCCATTAACCTCTCCCTGGGGGAATGGTGCCATATCCAAGAGCTGGACTACGAGCAGATTCCTTTTAAGTGCCTCCGGTGCCATGCTTACGGCCACTTCGCACGAAGCTGCCCCAAAGCCCCAGAGGAGCTGGGACCAGTCAAAGAAGATGATTTTCAACCCGTAACTAATCGACGAAGGCAGTCAAGGCGAAAGGATCCACTAGCTCAGGCCCCGAAGACCACTCACTCAGCAGAGGCAACCCTAGCAAATAAAAACAGCTTTGATGCGCTGAAGGAAGATGAAGCCCTAGAACCAGAAGCAACAACAGTCAAGGAAGATCCTCCGACAGATGATAGCCTTCCGGAATCCACCCCCCCATCAGCGGTAGCGAGAGAAATTCGGGCTTCAGATCCGGAACCCTCTGCCCAAGCAGGTCTGATTGTTTCAGTCCCCTCTAGCGGCTCTGGGGGAACTTCTGAACCTGAAGATAATTCAGTCCCGTCTCCACCCCTTACCCGAGGGCGAAAGACCAACAAAGCGCGCAGAGAAAAGGAGGCGGCCTCCAACATTTCGATAGGTTCTCAGAAAAAGCTGGACCCCTACATTAAGGGGAAAATTTCAGCTCATTCGATATAATGCTTTGCTTCTGCCTTTTGCTATGCTCACAGTTTGTGAGAATTTATTCATGTCTGCATTCTATGTCATATTCTCGAATTAGCTCAAGGAGCAAAGGGGATTGGTCTTCCAAGACATTTATAAGAAGGTTGGCAGCACTGTTAGAGGTCACCAACCTTCTTCAGATTTGTATCTTTCCGATTCTGGCAGGCCAAAAAGCCGATTAATGCAACATAACCGTTTTCGTTAAAAAAAAAAAATAATGAACCTTGGAGTATAACCTAACACTGTTTTTCTTTGGTTAAGAGTTTGTTATTCTTATATTTAAAAAAACAGATTAATGGTTAATAAAAACAGTTAACAAATGGTTAATAAAAACATTTAGCTACTAAAATCTTGAAATTGTATTGAAATATAATTTTTTATTGATAATAAATATGATATCAATAATAAACCTTGAAGTATAACTTAACATTGTTTTACTTTAGTAAAGAATTAGTCTTTCTTATATTTAAAATTAATGGTTAATAAAAACACTTAACAAATAGTTAATAAAAACATTTTGCATCCAAAATCTACCCATACCAACCCTTTTAAATCAATAAATAATAAAATAGAAATATTGAATCACAATATTACCCCTTACCAACCATATAAAATCAATAAATAATAGAAAAATATTGAATCACTCAATAATATTGAAATGTGTGAACTTTTCAGCCAGCCATAAAACCAGCAAGCTTGAATCCAAAAAAAATACTGATTATGAATATATGCTCAAAATTAATGTTTGTTTTTACTCAAGCAACGCATGCATCCATGGAAGGGTGACAGTATCAAAGAACGATCTTAGCACCATTTATAATATATGCGGCTGCATTTTATTATCAGGCCTCCATCACAATTTCATGGCATTTCTAACTCTGCCATAAACAAAGAGCAATCTGTTCGTCAAATCTCCAACACACAAAATTGTTAGAGAAGTCTGCCGCCTCAGTAAATCATAAAACAAGAACCAAAAATCTAAATGATAGTGAAAAACTGGAAGCAAAAGTTTTTTACAGCAAAACATAATCACAGAAAAACCCAGGAAGGATAAAACAGTGAACAACTGTGTGACAGAGATCCTGGCGATGCTGCCATTGCTTGAACTGGGGCTCAGATTTGACGGAGAGCTAGCAGAGCTTGTGGGAGAGGAGGAGGAGAAGGAGTTGGCAGACGCAAAATCAATGGAGCCCAAGCTTTGGAGGTTGGAGTTAGCCATGGCGTGCATGGAGGGATTGAGCCCCTGGACCTTACTGCCCACCTCCCACATATGATTCACCTCACTCTTCTTTGAGGGAAGAACCACCTTTGCAAATATTGTCATCAGCCCATTCTCATACTCAGAGCTGAGATCGCTGGCAGAGAAACTTATAGCGGAGGGAACCAAAGGTGCCCTCTTGGAGGTAACGTTGTAGGTGTTACAGGCCATGGTACCGTTGGATTGCCTCAAGGCAATGAGAGCCTGGGTGCCCACCATGGCTTGGCCGCTGGGATTTATTCCCCACGCCACCCATCCCGATCGACTCCCCGGCTTAGCTCTGAATGCCAAATTCACAGACCCGTTTGCTGGGTAATAAGTCCATGAAAGAGTTGCACCCAGCTGTGGAAGAATCTGACAGTGGGTATAAGTTCTAGTAGCATTGCTCCCTGAACTCACAGCGAAGGTCTTGGGACAAGAAGTATGTGCAGAATTTGCAATATGCAGCCACAAGGAAGCCACCAGTAGCAATGACAGAAAACAAAAACCCTTCATGGCTCAAGATATTGTGATGTATAGGCAGTTCAGATCTCACCAGTGCAAGCTGATACTGAGAAACCAAAGAGCCAAGTGTGGTTTTTGTGGGTATTAATAGTTGAAATATCAGATCTCTCCCGTGCAATCTGATATTGAGAAACCAAAAACCCAGGTGCAGTTTTTGTAGACAGTTGTGGGATATTAATAGTTGAAATGATTTCAAATTACATGGGAGCGAATTAATTTTAGGGTTCGAAGAAGACATGAAGCATGTGGATTTGGCTCGGCCAGGGCAGGGAATTAGCCGCATTAAATGTAAATGTAACTCCATCCAATTTAATACTCCGCACAGTGGTTACTGAACAGTGGGCGTAATCTGAACGTTCTAACTTGATCAGTTTTTGACTTCTTCAAAATTGCTTTATCAGATTTTGCCAACCAATTAAAATTGCTTTATTAGATTTTGCCAACTAATTCATTAATAACGGAGTAGTGGAATTGTTTGAGGTTTTTTTTTTTTTTCTTCTTCTGGTTTTGTAAATAAATAAATAAAAATTGGATTCAAATGGATTTTAATGTTAGTTTAGTAGTTGAAATTATATATTCTAAGTGTAGTGAAGATTTTGACAACATTGCATTTATCTATGCATTCAAAAACATGATTTAATTAATGTAAAACTGAAAATTTGATTAAAAATTAGGTTATTTTATTCTAATGGTAGTTGGTAGTTGGTAGAATGTTTAGCCTACTACAATATTAATAGATTGATTGGCAAAATCTGCTAAAAGCAATTTTGAAGAAGTAAAAAATGACCAAGTTGGTTATATGTTAAGTAATTACAATTTTAATAGATTGGTTGGCAAAATGGCCATAGTGTAAACTTTCTAAGTTTTGGCTCTTAATGGGATATCATGTGTTTATTTTTTAAGGAAATCTGGACAGAAGTTGTTGGATCTGTAGATTTGAGTGGTTAAGAGTGTGTAATCCCAGTTCTGGAGGATTTTTCACCAAATCTGTTTATGCATTCATAAATGCAATTTAAACAACAAAAAATTGAGATTTCGCCTAAATTTATATAGGGCCAAAAATGTCAAAACTTAGAATGTTTAAACAATGCCAACAAAATCTGCTAAAGCAATTTTGAAATTTCGAAGTGTCTTGAAGATAGCTAAGTGTAACATTTTGACAGCATTGAAATTTCATTAATAATTGGGTTGTTTGATTCCAATGACAGTAGGTAGAATGTTTAGACTACTACAATATTAATAGATTGATTGACAAAATCTGCTAAAACAATTTTGAAGAAGTAAAAAATGACCAAGTTAGTTATATGTTAAGTAATTACAATCTTAATAGATTGGTTGGCAAAATGGCCATAGTGTAAACTTTCTACGTTTTGGCTTTCTTAGGGGGATATTATGTGTTTATTTTTTACAGAAATTTGGTTTGTCTGGTCACAAGTTGTTGGATCTATAGATTTGAGTGGTTGACACTTCCGAGTCCACGGGGATTTTTCACCAAGCTCCATGCAATTTAAACAACAAAAGATCTAGATTTGGCCCAAATTTATATAGTTGGATTACCACTAAAAATGCCAAAACTTAAAATGTTTAGACAACACCAGCAAAATCTACTAAAGCAATTTAGAAGAAGTAAAAAATGACCAAGTTAATTATAATTTGAGTAATGATAGGGAAAAGACGTAGTCTAAATAAACAACATGACCTCTTTCTTAGAGTTATAGACCTCTTCCTTCTCTAGATCAACCATGGTCTCGTTCACATAGGGGTTTTGAATTCTCTAGATCAACCATGGTCTCTTTCACATAGGGGTTTTGAACTAAAAGAGGATCCTTTTCTTAATCGTTTTCCATAGTAGGAGGAATAGATTCCATAGGAGGATTTAATTATTACTAGCTTAGTGCTTGAATTTATGAAATAACTAAAATCAAAATGAAAGAAAAATAAATAAACCTACCATCGAACATATTAAGTATCATGGGAAACCCAATATACGGGAGAAAACCCAACTAGAAAACCCAATTATGAAAATGTAAATACAAAGAAAAGGGCACTCACTATGGAGTTCCATATGACACTATGGCCTAAATCGCTACTACAAAACATCCTACCCCTTTTTTTATGCTTTCAAAATACCACTCCTAGATGCTCTACTCAAGTATGGAACAAGTACAATGCTAAAGAATGGAACCCTTTCTCCTCCTAGCAGCTCGGTATTTAACATAGCCTAATAACCATCTAGGATTAGTGTTTTTGTTAAGAACCAAACATCAATATAGCATAGAAAAACCTCAAGAAAAGTACTCAACGCCTTGAAAAAGAGATAATTTCAGATAATAAGCCTCTTCGAGGGGGCAACCTCCTTTTACCCCACTTAAATGTTCAAGTACAAGA
>ML804132.1:88969-101627 GCA_009831015.1 Picea engelmannii
TCAAAATGAAAATGTCTCCTTGGTATATATAGGAGACTAGGAGGTATAATTACAACTAATGGCCTAAAGCTGACATAAATAAAATAACATTACTAATATAATATGCCCCAATTAAGGGGTAATAAGCCAATATTAGGGCTTAATAGTTTTTTCATCCTCAACACTTAATTAGTGATAGGGTTTTGGACCTTCTACAAGCTTATTGAAAGCCCACATGTGGCTAGCCCCATGTGTGTGAGTAATGGGGGCTAGTGTGGCATCCACTCATACCATGGTGGTTAAAAAGGTAGGTCAACTTGCGGGAGGCATAACCTCCACATACGAGCTCCGATTGAAATGATTTTTACATTGTTCGAAAGGTCTTGGTGTGTAAAATAGTTTTAAGGGGATAGGGCTATTCTCACAAAATTTTTGAATCCCAAAAATTCCATTCGATGTCTCAAATGGATCTAGAAGGTTTCATACCCCAAATATCCAAACTGGTACTTTCCGCTAAAATGGGTCATGTAAGCGAATTCCTCCAATTTCCCCACCCAAAAAGTAATAAGATAGATTAAAAATTACATGATGATCCATTATGGATCATACATCCCTATTTAGGGAGGATTTTGGTCCCCAAAATAATTTGTTGGATGAGGTGAGGAAATTTTTCCTCTACCTTCTTCCTAAAGTACCATTTTATCTTTCCTGGAAGTTATCCTTTCAACCCAATCTATAAAAAGTCATGTTGCCCTTATCTAGTAGTTCTGGACTTCTTTTGTAAAACTATATATTTTTCCAACTTTTCTTGAGAATGTAGTGTTAAGTCCTCTATGGTAGGTAGGAACTACTCAGTTTTCTGATCCAACATAGAAGGGTCATAGAGTTTCATATTATCCACATTCACTACTGTGTAAATGCACATATATGGGGGTAGACTGACTCTGTAAGAATTATCACCCACCTTCTCCAATGCTTCAAAAGGAACACACCGTGGAGCCTTGATATTCTTACCAGGACCATGTAGTGTTTCATTATTCATCTATAACCAAATTGTCTCACACTTTCAATGATTTCTTTGTTCTGTGCTAATCATGTTAGGCCTTGTACCTTTCTCGTGACTTCTTCATTGTCTTCTATACTTGCAAGTAACTCTACTCAATTTTTTCAAAACAAATCTACACTTTCAATGTTTCTCCTATGATGTCTTCCCTCACTCCTCCTTGATGTCCATTGAGAACATCCAAGGGTGAAGGAAACAAATACCCAAATCAAGTTTCAAAAGGAGATTTATCAGTAGAAGTATGCACTGATATGTTATAAGAGTGTTCAATGTAGATTGAATTTGCATCCCAAGTCTTCAAATGCTTTTGATTGTAACCCATAAAAAGTTGAACCAAAGTCTTGTTGACTACTTTTGTATTCCCATTTGTATATGGATGGAATGTTGTAAAACTCTTCAACTTAGTGTCCATCTTTTCCCAAAGTGTAGTCCAAAAGGAACTGATAAATTTGGTATCCATGTCTAAAATGATGCTCTTTGGTATCACAAAGTGCACTTAGATCTGTTGAAAGAACATGTTTTCATCTTCTTTTCCTTTGATGGTGTTTTTATAAAGCACGAGAATGCACATCTTGCTAAACTTTTCAACTACCAAAAACATATAGTCATATCCCTTCCTGGTTGTTTGAAAACCACCCACAAAATCCATGGAAATTATTTCCCAAGGTCGAGTGGGTACAATTAAGGGATGGTATAGACCTTGATTCCTATTACTAGGTTTGTTGGTACAACAAAGAACACATCCTCTAATATACCGAGCTACATATTCTTGCATTATGGGCCAATACACATACCTTTGTAAGTTAGCAATCGTCTTCCCAACACCAAAATGTACTGCAACCTAGGAGGTGTGAGCCTCTCTAATAAGATGCAACATTTCACATTTATGAAAACAGAGCTTATTTAGATTGTAGAGAAACCCATTATCGAGATGATAGTCAACCTTATTGTCACCTTATTCTATATGAATTTGGCCCTATAGTTGTTGAAACACCTCTTTAAAGTACTTATCTTCAATGTATGCCTCTTTATATGCATCATGGGTGAAAGGTTGCATGTGCATAATAGTTCCCAAAGTTGTAATATTGGATGTGGGTGGTGTTGGGCCTCAGAAATGTCGTATTTTCATCCACCTTTTCCTTCACTATTCCTTACATTTCATCGTCCCATTAGCCTTCCATCATACCATTTTCATAAATACATTTGGGTTTCACATTATTATTTTCCATTGTATTCATTTTAGTATTATAAGTGAATTTGTGATTAAATATTAGAAATTAACAAATTTTCATTATATATCAAGGTTGGATGAGTTTGATGATGTGTGCAGGCATATTTGAAGATTTCAACAAAGTCAAATATTACCACCTAGCCTCAAATTCGAATTTCATCTTCAAGCTTTGAAGATTTGAAGAATATTTGGGACAATCATTCAAGCATATTCAAAGGACAAGATCATGGAGATTTTGATAGGATATCTTATCCAAGATATGAGTGGAGGATTTGAAGGAATAAGTTGAGAGAATAGTGGATCTGTAATTATGACACTCATGTATATAAGAGAGTGTTCTCTCTTCCTGAGGGTCATCATGTAATTCATAATTTAGTCTTGTAATTGGGAGAAGGGGATTCTTAGATTTGATTCTTTCATTGTTATTCTTTTATCTTTGTCATTGGATTCTTGCAATATAATTTGAGATTGATTTATTGTGTGAGCTCACATATGTCTTTTGTCATTCAAATCTTCACATGTTGTATTGCTTTCCTAGATTAATTTCCTGCTTTCCTAGTTAGTCTTTCAATGCTTTCCTAGATTAATTTCATTTCAACAATTTAGATTAGATTACTTCTACTTCAGTCCTGCATATATAGTGTGTGTGTTTCATAAGCCTACGAACCTCGGATTGACAAATTAAATAGTTGGGCAATTACTACAACGGAATTAAATGACAATATTTCCTCCTAACATTTTGGCGTCGTTGTCGGGGAAGCATGATGGATTGAAGTTTAATTTGAATTTTCATGCAAGTGTGATTAGTCATGCTCTTCACTCTGAGGTGACATATGGGTAAGGGAATGTAGGGAGTGTTTCAATTTTGGCAAGCGTGGTAGTGTAAATTTCAATTCCAGTAATTTCAATTTTTGCAATTTCAATTTTTGCAACTATGAAGAGGTTTTCATGTGTTTCAGCAAGTGTGATTTTCAGTTTTTTTTTTTTTATTATTTGGGTTTTGTAAGAACCCCTTTTGCAATATGATTTAACCATGAGTGTCAGCTTAGAACAACTCGCTCAAATCCTAACGAAAGCTGGAATTTCTTCTTCTCAGGAAGAGATCTTAATAGCAGCCCATAGCTTAAATACTCCTCCAGAAACGAACGAGGAATCAGGATTTGAGGAACTTGAGGAGGACAATGAGGAGTTGCAGCATGACCTGAGCGAGGGAAACTACGCCTACAAAATCTATATCAAACGATGGTTTCAAGCAACTACCAGGTTAGATTCTTTTTATTTTGTTAATTTACAGTTACAACAACTAGATTCATTCATTCTTGTAAAATTCTATTTTTCATTCGAAAAATTGTCACTCAACATATTATTGTTACTGTTGTGTGCTTGGCTCCATTGGTTCTTTTCCTACACATAACTCTTATTTAATTTCCATTTAGCATAGAGTAGGTAGGATAACGAATAAAACACCGATCAGAAAATAGGATGTCTAAATTGATTTCAGGAATTAATGTTTTTGCAAACATGCTTAACAGTAAACACAATAAAACATTAGACGAATAAAAATAAAACCAAATTTTACATGTTACAGCGAAAATTTTCATTGTTACAGCATGTTGATATAGCGAAAATTTTACATGTTGTTACAGCATGCTGAAACAGTGAAATTTTTATATGCTGAGACAGTCGTTGATACAGTGAAATTTTATATGTTGAAACAATGACGTATTTGTTTTAACAATGATTGAACTATGTCTTTTTGTTCTGGTTTCTTTCTGATTTCGAGTCGCATCAATGCCATATTTTGTCTTCATCCTACAGCCTTGAACTAAAACTGCACACACACAAATTAAAACTGCAATAAGACTTGAGGTTAATAAACAATGATTCCATTGTTAAAACTTAATGAATAGTTTACCATATTCACCTCAGGAAGCTGAATTGTTTTAAATATATATATATATATATATTTTTTATTTTATTTTCTTCTGGATCTCAATCCTAAAATCAAAATAAAAATAATGAGTACATGCAATAGTTATTAGAAATGGATTTTAAAAGTTGCAGAGACGGACAATGAAGGTGTATCGGATGAAGAGTAGATTGCATACTATTGATGAAGAGAAGATTGCAGATTCCATTGCAGGTAATTGGAATAAGGGTGATCGATCTGAACTTCTCTGTGAGAGTTAAGCTCTGGAAATTTTACCACAACAAGCATCGTCCATTTTTCAATTTCTTCAGAGGTAATTGCCAGAAATGTGTAACTGTTAAAACACATGATTTTAAAACGCATTTTCTGAGAAAAATGAGGCGAATTAGAAAAAAAATAAAACATGGGTTTTCTCGGGAATGGTGACAATTAGGTAAATCGTGAGCGATTTTCTGGATTCAACAACCATTTGGGAGAAATTCAGGGTTCTTCGGAGCTCTGTTTTGTAGACTGTGTGAGGGAAAAATGATTTGTTTTGAACTGTTTGAATACGACACCCTCCAAGAAGAAGAATTCAAGTTAATAACAAACTCTGCTCCACATGGCACGTGATCTAAGAGTCCAATTTTATTTACTAATCAACGCTCTTTGTGAGGAAGGGGAGATTTAAGGCTATGGATACAACAGGTGCATGCGATGCATTTGTAGGAGATCACATTTATTTTGTTTGTTTTAAATTATATTTAGTTTGTAAATAAATAAAATAGTGTAAATAATTAAATGTTTATGTATATACATTTTTGTTTGTTTGTTTTGAATTAACAACATAAAACTGATATTTCTTTGTTTGTTAGCTTTTAATAACACAAATTATTTTTGTTTATATATATATATATATATATATATAGAGAGAGAGAGAGAGAGAGAGAGAGATACGTTTTTGTTTTGTTTTATTATAAAACAAAAACAATAAAAACAAACAAAGAAAAATAATAATGTTTCATTTTAGCTATAAAACAAAAGCACTAAAAACAAATAAACAATTTTAAAAATTGAAAAACACTAAAAATATATATCTAAAAATAGAAAAACAATTAGAGCATAAAATAAAAACAAACAAAAACAAAAATAAAATTTGCAAATGAACATCCATAAAATCATAACATGTTCTTACGCTTAACATTAATTTGTTTTTCATAAGACATTTCACACAGCGATTGACGATGAAACGAGCGCAACAACAACAGGTATCAAAACGTATTATATTTTTCTTTGATTTACCGCATTCGTACTTATTCTTGCATGATAAGTTTTTCAAAATTCTCGCAGTTTTCATGCAGGATTTGTACTAAGATTTTTGCAGGATCGGAGACGACTTATTTTAATGCTGAAGTGATTTTCAAGAATCACAAAATTCTTCAAAGAACACATGCTTTGCTAGATAGCTTGAATGAGTTGTTACTCAACATAATCATTTTGTTGATACACAGAAACATTTTATTGTTACACAACAACTCTTTGCGCATCTTGATGTTTGTTGTTACACAACAACCATGTTGATACACTATCATTTCTGCTTTTTCACTTCCTACGTTGCTGCACCAACATTTCCACTTTTTCATTTTACATGCTGCGATACCCATATTTCTGCATTTTGCCAAATTTCATGATGTGACACTATCCCATTTCTCCTTCAAAGATGTTTATTCATCCTGGTGTTGAAGCCATCTTCCATTGCCTTAACTTTCATGAATTCACACATGCCTATTCTTTTCTAAATCGCATGCACTCCTTTACCTTTTTTCAGTTCATTTTTGCCTTCTTTTGTTTCCATTCCAGTTTGAATTACGAATAAAACCATTCAGTTACCTTTCCATAATTACATTGCCTTGACATAAACATTGTTGCTACTGAGATCTTTCATATAGTCCTACCAAATCTTTTTATACAAAATCGCGTTGACTGATGTGGGATTCCTTAAGGCCCACCTTTCAACAGTCTTGCCCCATCTACCTCGACACCATATCTGGGATATAGACTAGAGTTCCTTTTGAGTACCTTGAAGCTTGCATGCCTTAATGGCAAGTTCTCTCGCCAACAATCATGGGAATAAATCAATGTCCCTTGATCATCATATTTTGCAAGTGGCTTGACATCAACCCATATATTCTCACTTCACAAGATGTACTCGGGTACCTTGGCTCTCATTGACATCAATGGTGAGTTTCCTCACATTGGTTAATGACATTCATCAATGGTCATTAATCCAATGATTTCTCTTCATGCTCGACACCAACACATTCATTCGTATGATTAGAATTGTACCATCGGTTTGTAGCAGGTGAAGACTATATACTTTTTCATGATCCCCTCAGCAGTTGCAGCAGTTTGATTTCATATCCATGAGAGTACCACAGTTCCATATTCTCTGCCTTCCACATTTCTCATGATTCAACAGTAGCAGTTCATATTCCTTCACTTCCCATGATCCAGTTACAGCAACAACAGCATTAGCAGATCCATTTTCATGATCTTGCAGTAGTAACATCTTCCATGCTCCAGCATCAACCATATTCCTATTGCATCGTTCATCATCATCATTGGGTAAGTGAAGGTATGTTCTTTTCTAATCTTTAATCATGTAATTCCTTATTTTCTAGTAATGAATAACTTTGGAAAATTCCCTCACCATGCTCTATTTCTTTTTCACTTTCATAGCCTATGCCAAGTTGCATAAGGATATGCAACAACTTCAGTTTGGGGGGGGAGGGAACATATATTCACTACATACCATTATTCCATTTTACCATCTCACCATTCCATTTATGTTTCACTAACATTTATTTTCCAACGACACTTTGTTGCATTTCGATTGATATACATATTGGCATGATTCATAAAGATAAAGTAAAGGCTTTCTTATACACAATGATGCTTTCTTATGCACATTGATAAATTATTATTTCCAATGAGTATATGGCTAAATTATTGCAGCAAGAAAATAAATAAGTGAAATGAATGTTTTTAACACAAGAACCAACATTTTTTGTATTCATGGTTGTCACACAAGAACCAACCATAAGAAAATGTAAGTTGTTACTCATGTATTTCACATGTTGTTACTCTTGTATTTCATACCCTGGAAACATTCATTGTTAAGGACATCATCAATCAAAGCCATAGTTTAAATGCCAAAAGTTCTTAAGAAGATCCATGCATGGTTGCATGAGGACATGCAACAAGTTCAGTTGGGGGGCATGTTGGGCCTCAGAAATGTCGTATTTTCATCCACCTTTTCCTTCACTATTCCTTACATTTCATCGTCCCATTAACCTTCCATCATACCATTTTCATAAATACATTTGGGTTTCACATTATTATTTTCCATTGTATTCATTTTAGTATTATAAGTGAATTTGTGATTAAATATTATAAATTAACGTATTTTCATTATATATCAAGGTTGGATGAGTTTGATGATGTGTGCAGGCATATTTGAAGATTTCAACAAAGTCAAATATTACCACCTAGCCTCAAATTCGAATTTCATCTTCAAGCTTTGAAGATTTGAAGAATATTTGGGACAATCATTCAAGCATATTCAAAGGAGAAGATCATGGAGATTTTGATAGGATATCTTATCCAAGATATGAGTGGAGGATTTGAAGGAATAAGTTGAGAGAATAGTGGATCTGTAATTATGAAACTCATGTATATAAGAGAGTGTTCTATCTTCATGAGGGTCATCATGTAATTCATAATTTAGTCTTTTAATTAGGAGAAGGGGATTCTTAGCTTTGATTCTTTCATTGTTATTGTTTCATGCTTTGTCATTGGATTCTTGTAATAAAATTTGAGATTGATTTATTGTGTGAGCTCACATATGTCTTTTGTCATTCAACTCTTCACATGTTGTATTGCTTTCCTAGATTAATTTCCTGCTTTCCTAGTTAGTCTTTCAATGCTTTCCTAGATTAATTTCATTTCATAAATTTAGATTAGGTCACTTCTACTTCAGTCCTACATATATAGTGTGTGTGTTTCGTAATCCTACAAACCTTGAATTGACAAATTAAATAGTTGGGAAAGTACTACAACAGAAATAAACGACAATATTTCCGTTGAACAGGTGGCCTTGAAAGCATGTTTTCCAACTTATTAGTGCTTCCCTTATTATACTTGATGACTAGATGAAATCGTTGCAAAAACCCCATCCACTTGTAATGTATGGTTTTTTTAAACTTACTCTAGGACTGCAAATACTGTAGTGGTTGGTGATTAGTGTGGATAATGGTTTCCTTTCCCATTAGATAGTGCTTCCAATTCTTAACAAATTGAACTAGGTCATAGAGTTCCTTATCATATATAGGGTAGTTCAAAACTCCCCCATGAAATGTCTTAGAATGATAGAATATCGACTTACCTCCTTGCATAAAAAATGCTCCCATAGGATACCCACTTGCATCTATCTCCACTTTGAAATGCCTTTTCAAGTTAGACATTGCAATAAATGGTGCTTGACTAATATTTTATTTACCTCGATGAAAGATTTGTGTTGATTCTTTTCCCACTGAAAACTCTTACCATTGGTTGTTATGGTGTGGAGTGGTCCAACTACAATTTAACAGGATGTTATGAACTTCCATACCTATTTTTCTACCCTAGCAAAGATCCTAAATTTAGCAACATTAATAGAAAGTGACCACTTCATGATGGAATCCATCTTTGTGAGATCTATCTTGAGTTCCCCTCCACTAATCACATACCCCAAATACACAAATGATTGTTGATAAAAATCACATTTCTTGAGGTTTTCCAACAACTGATGTTTTTTCAAAGTCTCTAAAACCTGCATGAGATGTGATATGTGCTCCTCCTAGGTAGATCTATAAACCATATGTCATTCAAATACACTATTACAAGTGAATCTAAATAGGGATGCAATACATCATTCATCAATCACATAAATGTAGCTGGTGCATTACATAAACCAAAAGTCACAATCAATCATTTATACATGCCTTGCCTTGTCTTGAAGGTAGTCTTATATGTGTCTTCTTATTTAACACGTAATTGTTGGTATCCCAACTTGAGATCCAGCTTTGTGAAGTACTTGGCATGCTGCAATTGGTTTAAAAAATCATCAATCCTAGGCATAGTGTACCTATTCTTGAGTGTGATCTTGTTCAAAGCTCTATAGTAATTACACATTCATCAAGTCCCATCTTTCTTGGGTACTATGATGATAGTTGGCCCATAAGGTGAAGTGCTTGGTCGAATTACTCCATGCTCTAGAAATTGTTGTAATTGTTTCTTCACTTCCAAAATAGACTATCTATGCAACCCAATATTTGGTAATGGGGAGTCAGGAAACTTTTGTTTCCTTCTTAGGTGGTAGCACTTTAGGATCCTAGAACACTCATTTGTATTCCTGCAAAACTCCAATTGTTATTTTTGTTCTTTGGTACATACCTCTAGGGATTCCTTTACTATCACTGATTCCTCTCTTGGTTGATTATCTCTTAAGAAAAGTAATACATACTTATTACTAGAACTAAACATTTTTTTGTCTTGGTTAACACTTACCAGAGAGATATTTGACTTTCCTTTGTGTGCATTAATGATGTAATAATTCACATCCTTGATCAGAGGGTATTTATTTTCTCTTTGCATAAGGATTGCATCCCTCATATACATGTAGGGGCTTCCAAATACTACACCACACATGTCAAGGGGCACTACATCTAACTTTGCTTCATCAATAAAATATGCACTTATAGAAAACTTTATCTTACGCTATTTAATGACTTTGATATTTGCATTCTTATTCACCCATCCCAATGGATATGGGCTCGGATGATCATGAACCTCCAACCAAAGCTTGTTGACCATATCATGTTCTATGAGGTTGGATTGTGAGACGGAATCGAATAGAGCATATACCTTGGTCTTTTTTACTTGGATCTTAATATGGAATATATTTTTAATTTCATTATCTTCCTTGTGATGAAGGTTACTCAAATTAACTTCTTTTTTCACTGAAGTGTAGACAAAATTCTCATCCACATCCGATATTATCGCTACTTGGTTCCTTGAATCCTTTCTTAGCAAGTTCTTCTTCTTGGAATCATTTTTATAGTTCTTTGGATTCAACTTTGGATGTAGCTTCCAACACTTGTATTCGATGTGACCTCCAATATTGTAATGGTTGTAGTGGTTATCTGGATCCTTACTCTAATGTGCAGTGGTTTTCATCTTCTTGTATTTTCCTTTCCACTTCTTCTTCCCCTCCTTGGAATCTTCTCGGTGGTATTTTTGTTTAGAACCACTTGGTTGTCCTTTATTATGTTATGTGTTCTCCAAGTATTTTGCTTGCACACAAGCCTCATCAATGAACTTGGGTTTGAAGTGTTGATTTTTTGGTAGCTACGTGAGGAAGTTTCCTCTAGAAAACCTTTCTTAGAAGAGAAGAAGATTTTGAAAGCCCAGGAAAACCATTGAACAATGAAAGAATACTCCAAAAGAGATGTCGACCCACAAGTAAAAGAATAAAGTGAAAATAAGATCCCCAGAGAATAAGTCGACACAGCCAGGTGACTTCAAGACTATAAATAAGGGAGACTTCTAGATCATTTGGACACAAAAACTCACTCTCTCATGAAGAATAAAGCACAAGTCTAAGGAGGAGGAGGAGTAGATGCAATGCAATAGTATATGAGGTTCTTGGTTATTGTTGGTAAGGGATTCCTCTTGTGTGCTATCTCTCTGAGGAGGTGCGCTCTACTTGTATGGTGTTGTTGCTACAGCTGGGAGCACTAGCTTGTGTGCTATCCTAGTGCTAGGTTTTATTTATTTTTTGTGGCTCTTGATATTTGGTGTATGGTTGGACTATTGCAGATGGAATATATCTAAGAAAGGTTGTTGGGTTTTTCTCCCATTTGGGGTTTTCCTGGGACAAAACACTTGTTTACTCTTGTCTATTGTTTATGATGCTATTATTGTTCAGTATATGATATAATTGTTAATGTTAAAGGAATAAAATAAAACTGGTAAAACTACTACTCTATAAGTAAATAAAATCCAACATGGTATCGGAGTTGGTTACCTTCAAGACAATTTAACAACTAGGAGGAAGATCTTGAAAACTGCAGCTACAACATTTTCTTTGTCAAGCTCGTTGAGCACTAGTTCCAGGAGGTTGGGACTAAAACCACCACAGATTAGTTCTCCCTACCCTAGTGCACCCCCTGCAATAATCTATTTGCAGTGCTGGTGAAAGTCAGAAATTTGAAATTTCTCAGATCTAGGGTTTCTACCAGCGAAAATGTCAACCATTATGAGAGTTGAAGATAGATTGAATGGAGCAGATAAATTCATATCCTGGAAGCATAGAGTTCTTCTCATTATAGAATAAAATGAGTTATTGTATCATGTCAAGGAGGTACTTCCAGAACCTTAGGACTAATAATTTGTATTTGTCTCAACACTCACAGGATCTATCACTCAAGGAAGTGATACGTGGCTTATAGATAGCGGTGCTTCCAAGCACATGACCAGATTTAGAAGTTCTCTTTCAAACTTAACAAAAAAGAGTTCATCCCTTCAAGTGGATATTGGGGATGATTCCATACATCCATTCAAAGGCATTGGAGAATTATCCCTACAACTTGACTCAGGTAACCCTCTTTTAATTAAAGATATTTTGTTTGTACAAGGTGTCATGACCCTATAATTTATAGGATCAACTGTTGATTGTATATTTGTTCCCTTCAATGTTTTTGATTTGCNGAAAAGAATAAAAGAGGGCATAAAAGAAATTAAATAAAGCCCCATGCAATAACAATGGCTTGATCCATACAGTCTAAGCATGGCCAAGTCCTTTTAAATTGATGTTGATAGGCTTAGTGAATAAGCTTGACTAAACTTTCTAATCTTAGTCAAGATGATAGGTTATTTAGTGAATAAATTTGACCAAACAACCTAATATTGGTCAAATATCCCCTAGGTAGAGTATTTTCTTAGTCCAACAGTCTAAGCTGGGCTAAAGGTGCAAATGATGTAGGTTAGGACATAGGTTAAACAACTTCTTTTCAATAAATATGTATGATGATTGATGAAAATTGAAAGATTTTGGGTGATGAAGTGTTTTTCTAATCCCATGGTGATAAAGAGCAGAAGAAGAAGTGCACAAAACCCATAAAAGTCATTAAGCCTAAGTCACATGCCATATGTTGAATCATGCCCTGGAAAATTAAAGATCGGGCCTAGATCTACGACTGAGCAGTGAGCGCCCAGATCTACGACTCTGAAAATATTTTGGACCCCCCCGATCGTTCGACCTTTAACGATGGGGGGAGTAGGTCTGAAAGATGTTTAAGATGTGCTCTTAGATATACGACCATCCCACCAATGAGCAATCAGATGGTCCACAGAAGATTCTGGACCTCCCTGACCA
>ML804132.1:101708-136016 GCA_009831015.1 Picea engelmannii
CTCCAAACATTTACCTCCTATCAGTGTTACAATTCACCTCCACCCTCTGCAAGTTCCACGTCATGGCCCCATCAACTTGTCCCATCCATCTAACCGTTACAGGTCATATCTTTCTCGTTCGCCTTCCAATCATCAGTGCACACGTCGACCAGAGGTACACTTCAGATGTCCTTCATCCTACACTCTCACTCTCTAAATGACACATTGGCCATTTATGACTAGCCACATACCCGTTGTCCATCTGACCTGTCCTTGTTCGCCCAAACAGATACCCATCCACTCAAATTCAACCCCATTTCAATCATCTCCCATTCCATTCACATTCCCCTCGTATCAAGAGATTCATTTTCCTCTGCCTCTACAATGCCTCATCTAGCCACAGCCATTACCACTAACATTTTGTTTGAAATTGTAGGTACTCTTCACAACAATGGTGCAAAAATCCAAGAAATCAGAAGCCGGGGAAAATCCTTTCCTCCCACCTCCTGTTGACCTCGACAAGATCCCATTGGCTGACAAAGATCATCTGATATTAGACATAAGGTGTGAAGTTGACTTCACGGATTTGCAGTCATGGCTCAAAGAAACTTTCTTAGATCAGAGCGACGGAATCGGGCTCCGGGAGTCCAATCTTCCTTTATATTTTTTCCCCCAGGTCCATCATTTCCCTGAATTTGCCCTCAAATGCAAGGCTCATTACCTTCCAGACCAGAGAGCCATAGTCTCATCATCAGGAGAAACTTTGCTCTTCATCACGCCAAAGGCCATTGATCAAATGATGCAGATACCCAAAAATGAATCTACCTCCCCTTTCAATCTCGAAATCATAACAAATTTAAAACAGAAATTATATTTTCCTCAAAGAGCCCAGATATTTGAATTTTTCTTCCCATAGGATGCTCATTTCCCCAAATCAAATACCCCCTATCCTTCCTCCCTGTTCTCAGAAAAGGGAAACCAAGTTATTTCATCACTCTATTGTCTACTTGGTTATTTTTCATATGCATGGGTGGATGAGCCTATATTGGGTTTTTTGTCCATTTCCTCTACCGAGGAAATATCCACCACTCAGTTCGACTAAAGCACTTTCCTGGCAGAGAAAATTCACGAGCATTTTTCACAATTCGCCGCAGAGGGCATGTTTCGGTACTCATCCATCCTAGCTTACATGTTCGCCTTTTTTCAGGTGGATAGGTTCTCTTTCTCAATGAAGAAGATGGACAAGGAAGGAAACCCTCAAGCAGTCACATTATGGACATCGTTGCTCAGGAGAAACTCCACTGAGTTCACTTTTAAACAATTCATTGAATTTTTTTATCATCCAGTTGTGGGAATGCTTAGTGGAAGACCTGAGACGAGAATAAATGAAGAAATTCAAAGATTTCTACACCTTTCAGATCTGGCAAAGACTAGAGATTGGTTTCTATACCAGAAACACATAGAAATTAGAGTGTATGGGTGCGAACTAGCTCCATACAAGTTGCCTAAGTATTTTCCTATTCAAATATTTGCACTGGAATATATTCGTCAGATGATAAACTCAGATGACATCCATTTTGTGTCTCTGAAGAAAAAACAACAGATGAGGATCAAAGGACAAATAGGCCCATTTATCTGCAACAGTCAAGTTGTTGGGGAAGAGGCAGACACAAGGTTGAAGGAGATGAAATTCAACACTAGTTTTATTTGGAGATATGACCCCAATGGGATCATTGCAGAGATGAGGTCCAAGAACAAAAGTTCACCTTATGCCCACACCCTCAAGCCAGAAATCAAAAAATATGTGAACCAGACAGAATGAGAAGTAAATACTCTGGTAGATACAGAGCCACAGGAATATCTTTTAGTATCTATCTCACCGACTGCTACTCCTCATATACCCAAGGAAAAAAGGCCAAGAAAGGATGATTCACCTTCAATCACTGAGGTGTCAGTAGAAGAATTACGGGTAAACAGCAAGAAACCCAAAATCACTCATGCTACTCACATGTCTAGTGAGGAAGAGCCCTACTCTACCATAGTGATTGAGAGAAGACAACATGTGGTGTCAACTTTTTCTTCGAAGAAGCAGACATAAATAGTTGTGACCACCCAAACCACAAGGATCTGCACCTGTAAGCATCTTTGAGAAATATGATATGATTAAAAAGAAGAACCAGATGCTGACTAATAGCACCTACTCCCAGTTCTGGAAGCAAACCTCCACATCACAACATAGACTATTGTCATCCTTTGATACATAGAAAGGAAGAATGCATCTAGAATTCCTACAAGTACAGGTGCCTCACACCAAAGAGATCATTGACTACAAGAGGTCAACTATTGTTTTTGACACTAAACAGGTCCATCCAGTTGACAAGATGGATTTGCACAGACAGAATGGAGAAATGGTATTCTCCACATTAGCACATGATTCCTCTACCGTAGCTAAGTTACAGGTATCTTTAAGCAATGTCCAGACCCAATTGAAGTTGGAAAAGATATCCTCTTTTGCAAAGGATAATAGAATAAAATCCTTAGAGGAGTTGGTGCTCAAGATTGGATATGATCCCTCGAACGTTAAAGAAACAAAGGAAATGTTGATGAAAAAGAATGATAACATTGCATCTTTGAGAAAACAATTGAAATTTCCACCAACAGAGGATTCACAAGATAAAGAGGTAGTTGAAGCTGAAAACGAGAAAGAATAATTGTTAAAGCTTATCATGCAGCAGAACACACAACTCAGAGAAATGGAGATAGAGTTGGAAAAATTATTGAAAGAAAAGGAAAAAATGACACCAATGGAAGTCATTCCATTGAGTGTGGTTCCCATTACAGAAGTAAGTACAACAACAATTCCAACAACCACTACAGCAGAAATTCCATCAGCAGCCCCATTGACAGCACTGGAAGAAACTGTGGAGCTAGCAAAGTCCATGGAGGAAATGAATTTGCAAGAGACAGAGATTAATAGGTTGAAAAGGGAGGTTGAAAATATCCAGGAACTCAAATCCTCTTTCCAAACAAGATATAATGTTGAGAGATAGGAAGCAGAGAAGATTAAGCAGGAAATACAACAGCTCCAGAAACAAACAATGGCAGGCAAGACATTAGCAGAGGCTAAGGAAAACATATGGACAGATATTGCAAAATACATAAATGAAATTTGGCCCATGGTGCAAATCATGTTTGAGCAACATGATCTGGTGTTAAAGAGTAGTCAATCCATTGACAAGATAAAAACAGAGTTGGGTGAGATGCCCTCAGCGGCCAACAAGATCATCAAGTTTATAAACTCCAAAACCAAAGAAGAGCTGGAAGAATTGAAAGTCAAAGATAGAACATAGACTATCCTCGAGGTAAAAAGAGTATTGAATAAAAGGGGATTGATGTTACAGTTAGAGGAAAAGGCTCAGAACATGGACATTGGAGTTCAAATATTTTTTAGCAAGATTGAATCCTTACAGAAAAAGGGTCTTCCTAATCTACGTGTCCTAAATTATAAACTAATGACTCTGCCCGATTACAAGCAAAGGATCGCCATCGTGGACAAATATAGCTCCAATTTTTCAGGGATATAGGGAAGCATCACGGGCAAAGAATTCTTGGAGACTCTACAGCATGACCTCAAAATTTAGCACGAGATCAATTATGTCTTCATCATCAAGCCAACTTTTTCTAAATACACCGAGATGGATGAAGTTTACCGCCGATTATTGAAAATTACCATCCCAAGCACACAGAGATGGGATGAGTTGAGTGATTTGATTGAGTAAAGGCAACGCCTCATCCATCTCATCATCCATCTCAACATCCATCTCAGCGTCCAACTCAGTGTCCAACACAGTTGAGGTCATCTGAATGACTCAACAACGGTCTTCCCCGAAATCAACATGAGAGATTCAACACATCATCATCGGTTACTACATTTCTGCATCTTGTTAGATTAGTTAGTTAGACTCAGACTCTTTCACATCTTGATCATTAATGACAGGGTCATTGTAACTTTTATTATAAATATTTCTCACTTAGAAGTAGGAAGGGTTGTTGATATTTATGCCCGAGCAAGCTCTAGTTGCTGTAATTTTTATCAAGAAGTTATTCCAGTAATGCAAAGAGAAATTTCACATGATTCCTACATATCCATTGTTGGTGAAGTTCCCTTTGTCTGCGTACAAGTTTTTTCTTTCTCAGTTATCATATTGTCTTTTTAAAATCTAATCTTTAAAAGAAGTTAAAGTTGTAGAATTTACCATTGTGTACTCTGTTCTTAATTTTTTATAGATTTAAATGTTTTTCCTCTAATGTTATAACAAAGAAATTCTTAAATGCTTTTTTGTTTTAACTAATATCTCATCTTTTCAGAAATACACCATTTTTATTTCTAAAGAATCCATCATTAGCACTATCTCGCCCTATGAAACAAATCTTGTAACATTGTCATTAACTTCTATCTTTTAAAAACAGACCCCATAGCCCAATGGAAGCGTAATTGATATTCATCCACTTCATTCAAAAACAATACGAACAACTCGAATATATTCTTTCTAACTAGCCTAAAATCCTTGAACACTCTAGCAAACCTAGAACTCACAGAGAGATCCCTCTCTAAAACTGGTAGGGCTAGATTCTAGTTTCGAAGTGGTTGGTTAAGGTTACCTTTGATAAGTTTCTTCTTACCTCATAGCAACCTCTGGGAATTTATAGAGTGATAACATAAATGGTGACTCCACTGGGGACGAACTGAAACAAACTTTCCACCCCTTGTTTTCTTTCCCCTAGAACAAAGATGATTTTATTTCTGGAAAAAACACAAACCCTAATCTTTACCTAGAAATAATGTTCAAAGGTTGTTAAAGTTTGTGCATAAATAACCAAAATCTCCAAAGGTAGAATAAAATCAACAGTTCTGGCTCACAAAAGAATTTCTACTAGATCTCATCCTGACCCAGAACCTGCAAAAGTAATAGATAATCCTAAAAGACTACTCAAGAAGAAAATCACTGCAGAAATTTTGAGGAGTAACAGCCCGCTTTCGAGGTCTTTTTCCATCCCAGAAAAGTTAGTTGTTCTTCCAAATCTTGAGTTTGAGATACCCTTTTGAACAAGTCTTTTTAGGACAAAATCTGACAGTTTTGTCAGTGAAACGATCTTAGACCAAACCATTTTTCAGCCCAGGACCCCTAAGATACTTTCTCCTAGAGCTGAAGTTGAGCAATGTTTTAACTCCAAGACTAATAAGCTCAAAGACCTAGTCACAAATCTTGGTCAGGCCTTAAACAAGCTCCATCTTCAACAGTCTGTCGAACTTCCTGTTTTAACCATCGCTGCAGTTTCTGCTAAAATTACACTAGGTCACTCCATTCCTCCAAGCCCTCTGTCCTCTATATCTTCAAGCATTTACTCTCTTATCACACAGGTTGTTGTTCAACCTCCTCCACCAATCATGGCGGCAAGATATGATCCGTTGGTATTGGTTGCTCCTTTACATGACATGCCCCAAGATTATCAAACTAGACTTCCAAAGTTTGATAGTACCAGCCCCTTAAATGCGCAACAACATGTTGACAAAATGAACGATTACTTTGACCTGCAAGAAGTAGACGAAGTTTATGTGTAGATGAGATTATTCGCACAAAGCCTAACTGGAGATGTGAAAAAGTGGTTCAAAACTTTACATGTTTCTACCACTACTGACATTATTGTTTTCCATCAGACTTTCCTAGACTAGTGGGAGGTAAATAAAAATCCTCTCCAAATTCTATCGGAGTATGAGAACATCAAAAGGAACCAAGGAGAGACACTGCAGGATTACTGCACTCATTTCAACAATCTATACAATGTTATCCCGACTGAAATTAAACTACCACAAGGTTTGGCATTAATAAAGTTCCCTGATGGTTTTGACGCTGACATGTCGTATCAATTCAGGGAAATAAATGCAGCAACTCTGGAAGACATGAAAAAAAGTGTCGTCGGTGTAGAAGAAAATCTTTTGGCCAAAAGGGCCAGCCAGAGAACAAAAAAAAGGGTCACCATCAAGGAAGAACCTTCTACTTCCTCATCTGATGTCAATTTAGATTCTCTATCCAGATCTATGGAAAAAATGATGGAGAGACTCACCATAACTGACAGGAACCCACCTAGGGAGAACCAAGATGCCCCTCAAATCAGAAACCCAAACTTTAGGAGAAATTCACCCCAGATTAGACAAATAGATCCTAGGGATCAACGGGAACAACGGGGACCTGATCAACAGATTAGACCACCTCTCTAGGAAAACTATGTTGATGATGGGGAGGAAGTTATTGAGGAGTTTGATGATGCTCATATAAATCTAATGGGTGATCATGATCATGATCATGAGTCTATTTTCCTCACCCAAGAAGAACATGAAATATTTCTCCTTTTGCAAACAGAGGTGAATGAGGAAGCTGAGAAAACAGAACAACAAGCCTTTGAGAATGCTATAATGGAGGTTCACAGGAAATATAACCTGAGGAGTAAAAAGGCTAATGTGAATTCTCCGAAGAAGGTTGTTTAAACCAAAAAAACCCCTGAGCAGAACAACGTTGAACCTCTTGTGCAAACAACTCCAGAAATTCTTAAGAAAAAAAATCGAACAAAAGTTTCATCAACCATTCAAACAGGTGCACCTGTCCATAGAGTTTCTATTGATAAATCAGAAGTACAGAGTTTAAACAAAACCATCGTTCATTTTAACCTCGAGGGGGAATGAGAAAAATTGAAGATTCTTATTCCCTTATCCAAGATGATGAATAAGAACGCTTATAGGTCTCATGTGATGAAAGATTTAAGCATTGAACCTGATATGGGTACTAAAGCCTTGAATGTTGGATCTGTACACCACTCTGACACAGTAAACCTTGCTGATGATCGACCTGAGCTCCTGTTTGGTCCTGAAGTTGACGGCCAAACTGATAATGGTGTTGTGGCCCCTTTTTACATTAGCCTAAATATCCATGATCTGATATTACACAACGCTATGTTGGATTTGGGTGCTTCTCACAAACTAATGCCCAAAGACGTGATGGAAAATTTGGGACTTGTGGTCACCAAACCTTACAAAGATTTGCATTCTTTCGACTCCAGCAAGGTCAAATGTATAGGCCTGATTAAAGACTTATGCATCACCTTGGCTCAAATCCCGGCAAAATTTTTAGTGATGGACATCGTCGTAGCAGACATTCCTCCCAAGTATGGTATGTTGTTATCAAGGTCTTGGGGAGATAAATTGAGAGGAACCCTATAGCTAGATATGTCCTACACCACCATTCCAATTTTTGGTCAACAGAGAAGACTTTACAGGGAAACACTGATGAAGTATATAGTCAGTAGTCAGGAAAAGCCACACAATTACCCATTATATTCCGCACACTCTGACCTGGATTCTTTCATTATATATAATTATGGTGATCTTGAAGAACAAATCGCACAACTAGAAGATGATGCACCTGACCCAAAGAATGATAAAGCTACTGTCAAAGTAAGAAATCCCATGGTTGAAGAAAATGAGGAACTGCCATCAGACTTCTGGAGCATGGACTTCGATGGTGCTATGAGTAAAGAAGGATCTGGAGCTGGAGTGTGGATGCATAACCACATATCAAAGTACTCCGAGAATCATTCCTATAAACTGAACTTTCAATGTACTAACAACATAGCTATGTACGAGGCTTTAATGCTTGGCCCAAAATTATTGAAGAAAGTTGGTGCTAAGCATATAATGGTAAGGGGTGATTCTGAATTAATTATCAAGCAAATCAAAGGTGAGTATGCAGCAAAACATCCCAGACTTAGAGCCTATAGAAACATTGTTTTGGGTGCTCTCCAATGCTTTACTAAGGTTGGTTTGTAGGCGATGCCTAGAGGATAAAATATACTCGTAGACGGACTGGCCACGTTAGTAGCTACCTATAAAATCCCTTTTCGTCCCACTCACAAGTACACAGTGGAGGTGAAGTGCAGAGCCAACGTTCCTGATAACATCATATATTGGCAGGTATTTGGAAATGACGATCAAATTGAAGATTTCCTGCAATGTAAAAATGATTTTGAATGTACGAACATAGATTTAGAACAAGATGAAGAAGTTGTAAATAAATTTGTTTTTGAGAATGGTATTGTAAATACAATAGATGCTGAAGAAATCAATGAAAATGAAGTAGATTCTGATATCCTGTCGTTGAAAAATAATGTGTTACCTAGAGGTTTAGTTCCGTTGGAAGAATTGTTTGATTTTAACGATGTAGCCAAAAAACTGAAAATTAAAGCTAGTGGTAAAGAGGTTGAAGACTGTAACATAGGAACAGAAGAAAACCCCAAAATGATAAAACTGTCTAAATCACTGCCACTAGAAAAAAAAAGAAAATACATTGAACTTTTTAAGGAATATATAGATGTTTTCGCCTGGGGCTATGAGGACTTAAAATCCTATGACACAAGCATCATACAGCACCGGATTCCCATAAAAGAAGAACATAAACCTTTCAAACAAAAACTTAGGAGAATTAATCCCAAGTTGCTTCCCCTGATAGAGAAAGAAATCAAGAAGATGTATGATGCCAAGATTATAGTCCCCTTGAGGTTTTACAAATGGGTTTCTAATCTAGTTCCAACCAGGAAGAAAACTGGTGAGATCGGGCTCTGTATAGATTTCAGAAATCTGAACAAAGTCTCCCTCAAAGATAATTACCCTTTACCCAAAATGGACCATATTTTACAAAGGGTGTTGGATCTAGTAGGATCTCCTTACTGGATGGTTTCTCTGGTTACAACCAATTCCTAGTCCACCCAGAATATCAAGAGAAGACAACTTTTACCACACCCTGGGGTACCTTCATGTATGTGAAGATGCCTTTTGGTTTGATGAACGTTGGAGCTACTTTCCAAAGAGCAATGGATATTGCCGTTTTGGATGAGACTGGGAAATTTATAGTCATTTATCTGGATGATGTAACTCTTTACTCCAAATCTGATGAAGAACATTTTCTCCACCTCAGACGTGTGTTTGAGAAGTGCAGGAAATTTGGGATTTCATTAAATCCTAAGAAAATCCTTTTTGGGTTAGAGGAAGGTAAACTGCTAGGACACATAATCTCAAAAGACGGAATTAAAATAGATCCCAAGAGGATATAAGCTATCCAGAAGGTGGAACACCCTAGGAACATCAAAGAACTACAATCTTTCATTGGCAAAATAAATTTCCTTAGAAGATTCATACCAAACTTGGCCGAGCTTCTCAAGAATATTACCAATATGTTGAAAAAGGACACAAAAATCAAATGGAAAGCCGAGTCCAAACAGTCATTTGAGCAAGTGAAACATGCTCTCACCCAAACTCCAGTTTTGATTAGCCCAGACTATACCAAAGACTTTTTCCTTTTCTCTTTTGCATATGAGCACACTATAGCAGTAGTATTGTTGCAGAAAAACAGGGAAGGGTATGAGCAACCCATAGCCTTTTTGAGCAAAGCTTTAAGAGACACAACGTTGAATTATAATATTATGGAGAAACAAGCCTTCGCCCTGGTAAAAGCTATAAAATATTTTAGGGTCTATATTCTCCATTCTCACACAATTGCATACATCCCAAACACAATGGTTAAAGATATTCTGACCCAGGATAATCTGGATGGCAGAAGAGGAAAATGGATTGCAGTCATTCTGGAATACGACATTGAGATAAAACCTACTAAACTGATCAAAGGACATGGTTTGGCCAAACTGATGGCTGAGTCTAATTTCCATGCTTTAGATATTAACTTTTTGGCTGCAGTAGACAGACCGGAAAAGCAAGCGACTCCAAACATAAAAGAGGCATTCTTAAATTCCCCTTGGTACGCAGACCACATTTTCATACTCCACAATTTATAGGCTCCTCCAGGTTTGACTAAGACCAAAGATAGATTTATTAAATTGAAAGCATTGAAATTTTTTATTTTGGAAGGCAATATCTATTGGAAATATCCTGGTGGTATCTTGCTTAATTGCTTGTTAAAAGATGAAGTTGGCAAAGTTCTTCAAGATTTCCATGCAAGAGACTATGGTGGGCACCTGAGATAGAAGACCACAGCTAACAAGATTCTGAGAGATATCTTTTACTGGTCTACTCTGTTTGTTGGCGTTCACCAGAAGGTTACTTCTTGCCACCAGTGTCAGATTTTTGAAGGGAAAAGGAAGCTTCGGCCACTCCCAATGAAACCCATCTCTGTTGAATCTCCTTTCCAACAGTGGGGGCTAGAATTCATTGGTGAAATACATCCTCCCTCTTCAGGCCAACATAAATGGATCCTCATGGCCACAGACTACTTCACCAAGTGGATCGAGGTTGTACCATGCATGCAAGATACTAACTCTGTCATCATCAAGTTTTTAGAAACTAACATTTTGTCTCGCTTTGGATGCGCCAGAAAAATTATAACAGATAATGCAACAACTTTTAGATCCAAAAGGCTCATAGATTTTTTTAATCAATATCACATTACTTTGGGACACTCAACGGATTATTATCCACAGGGAAATGGGCTAGCTGAGTCTTCTAACAAAATTCTAGTGAACATCCTCAAAAAGACACTACAGGAAAATAAGAAATCATGGCATAATAAGTTGGTTTTCGGCAACTAGGCTGACAGGATTAGCACCAAAATATCGATTGGTATGTCTCCATACCAATTGGTGTATGGAATTGAGACAATTTTTCCCCTTTCATTAGGAGTTATAGTCATGAAACTATTGCAGGAAACACAAGAAGAACCAAACGATGTCTAGCAAAGGATAAATAAAATGATCCACCTAATGCAATCCAGAGAAGAAGTTTACAACATAACTCAAGTGATCTAGGAAAATATTAAAAAGATTTATGACAAGAGAACCAAAGAGGATAACTTTGAATTGGGTGATCTAGTTTTGAGGTGGGACTCCAGAAATGAAGATAAAGGTAAAAATGGAAAGTTTGATAGCTTGTGGAAGGGTCCTTACACCATTCAGGCCTTCAAAGGAAACAATGATTTTCTACTTGCTAATCGTGACGGATCCGACCTGCCATGGGGACCCATAAATGGCAGGATGTTGAAGCATTGATTGCCACCTCAGTAGAGAGATCACCATTCCATTCCATTGTATATATCATTTATTTTACAAGTATTTTAGGTGTAGGTGTTTTTTTTCAGATGTTTGAATCCCATAGAGAAGGCCCTAAGACACTGAAGATGTCATCAACTTTTCCGGAATAAACCAAGTCAGATAGCAAAAGAAACTCTAGAGGAAGTTTTTCAAGACAACAAGAAACATGATTCTTGGCATCTCGCAAGGAGGATACCATCCCCGGGTGGAGCCACTGTTATAACCATATAATTTATAGGATCAATTTTTGATTGTATCTTTGTTCCCTTCAGTGTTTTTGATTAGTAGAGATTACTACATCTTGAAAAAGAAAGACAAAAAAAAAAAAAATGAGAAAAGAATAAAAGAGGTCATAAAAAAAATTAAATAAATCCCCATGCAATAATAATGGCTTGATCCATACAGTCTAAGCATGGCCAAGTCCTTTTAAATTGATGTTGATAGGCTTATTTAATAAGCTTGACTAAATTGTCTAATCTTAGTCAAGATGATAGGTTAGTTAGTGAATAAATTTGACCAAACAGCCTAATCTTGGTCAAATATCCCCTAGGTAGAGTATTTTCTTAGTCCAACAGTCTAAGTTGGGCTAAAGGTGCAAATGATGTAGGTTAGGACATATGTTAAACAACTTCTTTTCAATAAATATGTATGATGATTGATGAAAAATGCAAGATTTTGGGTGATGAAGTGTTTTTTTAACCCCATGGTGATAAAGAGAAGAAGAAGCAGTGTGCAAAACCCACACAATTCATTAAGCCTAAGTCCTACGCCATATGTTGAATCGTTCCCTGGAAAATTAAAGATTGTGCCTAGATCTACAACTAAGCGGTGAGCGCCCAGATCTACGGCTCTGAAAAGATTTTGAACCCCCCCAATCATTTGACCTTTAATGGTGGGGGGGGGATAAAAGATGTTTAAGATGTGCACTCAGATCTACGTCTATCCCACCAACATGCAATCGAACGGTCCACAGAAGATTCTGGACCCCCCTGACCATTCTTCTTTTAACGAAGGGGGGGGGGTTGACATGAAGTTAAACAACGTGCCCAGATCAACGGTTGATCCGGCTTCGCCCAGAGTAGCGATCAGCAAGGAATCCTAGACCCCCCCAATTGTTCTACCTTTAACTGAAGGGGGGGGTCCAGAACGAAACAAATCCAGGCGGGCCCCATCACAACATGACATCACCTCATTGCATCCAAAATCCCCCTCTCCAAACATTTATTGCCTATCAGTGTTACAATTCACCTCCACCTTTGCAAGTTCCACGTCATGACCCCGTCAACTTGTCCCATCCATCTAACCATTATAGGTCATATCTTTCTCGTTCGCCTTCCAATCACCAGTGCACACGTTGACCAGAGGTACACTTCAGACGTCCTTCATCCTACACTCTCATGCTCTAAATGACCCGTTTTCCATTTATGACTGGCCACATACCCTTTGTCCATCTGACCTATCCTTGTTTTTCCAAATGGATACCCATCCACTCAAATTCAACCCCTTTTCGGTCATCTCCCATTCCATTCACATTCCCTACGTATCAAGAAATTCATTTTCCTCCGCCTCTGTAACGCCTCATCCCGCCACAGCCATTACCACTAAAATTTTGTTTGAAATTGTAGGTACTCTTCACAACAATGGCGCCAAAATCCAAGAAAGCAAAAGACAGGGAAAATCCTTTCCTCCCACCTCCTGTCGACCTCGACAAGATCCCATTGGCCGACAAAGATCATCTGATATCAGACACAAGGTACGGAGTTGACTTCGTGGATTTGCATTCATGGCTCAAAGAAACTTTCTTATATCAGAGCGATGAAATCGGGCTCTGGGAGTCCAATATTCCTTTATATCTTTTCCCCCAAGTCCATCATTTCCCTGAATTTTCCCTCAAATGCCAGGCTCATTACCTTCCCGACCAGAGAGCCATAGTCTCGTCATCAGGAGAAACTTTGTTCTTCATCATGCCAGAGGCCATTGATCAAATGATGCAAATACCCAGAAATTAATATGCCTCCCCTTTCAATCTCGAAATCATAACAGAGTTATACCAGAAATTATCTTTTCCTCAAAGAGCCTAGATATTTGAATTTTTCTTCCCATGGGATGCTCATCTCCCCAAATCAAATCCCCCTATCCTTCCTCCTTGTTCTCAGAAAAGGGAAACCAAGTTATTTCATCATTCTGTTGTTTGCTTGGTTATTTTTCAAACACATGGGTGGATGAGCCTATATTGGGTTTTCTGTCCATTTCCTCTACCGAGGAAAAATCCACCACTCAGTTTGACTACATCACTTTCCTAGCGGAGAACATTCACGAGCAGTTTTCACAATTCGCCACAGAGGGCATGTTCCGGTACTCATCCATCCTGGCTTACATGTTCGTCTTTTTTCAGGTGGATAGGTTCTCTTTCTCAATGCAGAATATGGACAAGGAAGGAAAACCTCAAGAAGTCACATTATGGACGTCACTGCTTAGGAGAAACTCCACTAAGTTCACTTTTAAACAATTCATTGAATTGTTTTATCATCCATTTGTGGGCATGATTAGTGGAAGACCTGAGCCGAGAATAAATGAATAAATTCAAAGAGTTCTTCACCTTTTAGAACTGGCAAAGACTGGAGATTGGTTTCTATACCAGAATCACACAGAAATCAGAGTGTGTGGGTGCGAACTAGCTCCATACAAGTTGCCTAAGTATGTGCCTGTTCGAATATTCGCACTGGAATATATTTGTCAGATGATAAAATCAGATGACATCCATTTTGTGTCTCTGAAGAAAAAATAGTAGATGAGGATCAAAGGACAAATAGGCCCATTTATCTGCAATAGTCGAGCTTCTGGGGAAGAGGCAGACAAATTATTGAAGGAGATGAAATTTAGCACTAGTTTTATTTAGAGATATGATCCCAGTGGGATCATTACAGAGATGAGGTCCAAGAACAAAAGTTCACCCTATGCCCACACACTCAAGCCAGAAATTGAAAAATATGTGAACCAGATAGAATGGGAAGTAATTACTTTGGTAGATACAGAGCCACAGGAATCTCTTTCAGTATCTATCTCACTGACTGCTACTCCTCAGATACCCAAGGAAAAAAGTCCAAGAAAGGATGATTCACCTTCAATCACTGAGGTGTCAGTAGAACAATTCTGGGTATACATCAAGAAACCCAAAACCACTCATGCTACTCACATGTCTAGTGAGGAAGAGTCCTACTCTACAACAGTGATTGAGAGAAGACAGTCGGTGGTGTCAACTTCTTCTTCGAAGAAGCAGATAGAAATAGTTGTGACCACCCAAACTCCACAAGGATCTTCACCTGTAAGCATCTTTGAGAAATATGATATGATTAAAAAGAAGAACCAGATGTTGACTAATAGCACCTACTCCCAGTTCTGGAAGAAAACCTCCACAACACAACACAGACTATTGTCAGCCTTTGATACAGAGAAAGGAAGAATGCATATGGCATTCCTGCAAGAACGGATTCCTCACCCCAAAGAGATCACTGACTACAAGAGGTCAACTATTGTTTTTGACACTAAACAAGTCCATCCAGCTGACCAGATGGATTTGCACAGACAGATTGGAGAAATGGTCTTCTCCACATTAGCACATGCTTCCTCTACCACAACAAATTTACAGGTATCTTTAAGAAATGTCCAGACCCAATTGAAGTTGTAAAACATATCCTCTTTTGCAAAGGATAATAGAATAAAATCCTTAGAGGAGTTGGTGCTAAAGATTGGATATGATTCCTCAAACATTAAAGCAGTAGAGGAAATGTTGAAGAAAAAGAATGCGGACATTGCACCTTTCAGAAAACAATTGAAATTGCCACCAACAGAGGATTCACAAGCTAAAGAGGTAGTTGAAGCTGAAAACGAGAAAGAAGAATTGTTGAAGCTTATCATGCAGAAAAACGCACATCTCAGAGAAATGGAGATAGAGCTGGAAAAATTATTGAAAGAAAAGGAACAAATGACACCAATGGAAGTCATTCCATTGAGTGCAGTTCCAATTGTAGAAGTAAGTACAGTAGCAGTTCCAACAACCACTACAACAAAAATTCCATCAGCAGCCCCATTGACAACACTAGAAAAAACTGTGGAGCTAGCAAAGTCCATGGAGGAAATGAATTTGCAAGAGACAGAGATTAATAGGTTGAAAAGGGAGGTTGAAAATATCTAGGAACTCAAATCCTCTTTCCAAACAAGATATAATGTTGAGAGACAGGTAGCAGAGAAGCTTAAGCATGAAATACAATAGCTCCAGAAACAAACAGTGGCAGGCAAGACATTAGCAGAGGCTAAGGAAAACATATGGATAGATATTGCAAAATACATAAATGAAATTTGGCCCATGGTGCAAATCATGTTCGAGCAACATGATTTGGTGTTAAAGAGTAGGCAAACCATTAATAGGAGAAGAATAGAGTTGGGTGAGATGCCCTCAGCGACCAACAAGATCATCAAGTTTCTAAACTCAAAAACCAAAGAAGAGCTGAAAGAATTGAAATTCGAAGACAGAACAGAGACTATCCTCGAGGTAAAAAGAGTATTGACTAAAAGGGAATTGATGTTACAGTTGGAGGAAAAGGCTCAGAACATGGACATTGGAGTTCAAATATTTTTTAGCAAGATTGAAGCCTTACAGAAAAAGGGTCTTCCTGATCTACGTGTCCTAAATGATAAACTAATGACTCTATCCAATTACAAGCAAAGGATCACCACCATGGCCAAAGAAAGTTCCAAGTTTTCAGGGATACAGGGCAACATCACGGGCAAAGAATTCTTAGAGACTCTGCAGCATGACCTCAACATTCAGCACGAGATCAAGTATGTCTTCATCATCAAGCCGACGTTTGCTAAATACACCGATATGGATGAAGTTTATCGCCGGTTATTGAAAATTACCATCCCAAGAACATAGAGATGGGATGAGATGTGCGATTTGATTAAGTAAATTCAATGCCTCATCCATCTCATCATCCATCTCAGCATCCATCTCAGCGTCCAGCTCAGTGTCCAGCATAGTTGAGGTCATCTGAATGACTCAACAACGTTCTTCCCCAAAATCAACATGAGAGATTCAACACATCATCATCGGTTACTACATTTCTGCATCTTGTTAGATTAGTTAGTTAGACTAGGACTCTTTCACATCCTGATCATTAATGACAAGTTCGTTGTAACTTTTATTATAAATATTTATCACTTAGAAGTAGGAAGGGTTGTTGATGTTTACGCCCGAGCAAGCTCTAGTTGCTGTAATTTTTATCAAGAAGTTATTCTAGTAATACAAAGAGAAGTTTCATAGGATTCCTACGTGTCCATTGTTGGTGGAGTTCCCTTTGTCTATATACAAGTTTTTTCTTTCTCAGTTATCATATTGTCTTTCTAAAATCTAATCTTTAAAAGAAGTTAAAGTTGCAGAATTTACCATTGTGTACTCTATTCTTAATCTTTTACAGATTTAAATGTTTTTCCTCTGATGTTATAACAAAGAAATTCTTAAATGCTTTTTTGTTTTAACTGATATCTCATCTTTCAGCAATACACCATTTTTATTTCTAAAGAATCCAACATTAGCACTATCTCGCCATGTGAAACGAATCTTGTAACGTTGTCTTTAACTTCTATATTTTAAAAACAGACCCCATAGCCCAATGGAAGCGTAACTGATATTCATCCACTTCATTCAAAAACAATACGAACAACTCAATTATATTCTTTCTAACTAGCCTAAAATCCTTGAACACTCAAGCAAACCTAGAAATCACAGAGAGATCCCTCTCTGAAACTGGTAGGGATAGCTTCCAGTTTCGAAGCGGTTGGTTAAGGTTACCTCTGATAAGTTTCTTCTTACCTCATAGCAACCTCTGGGAATTTACAGAGTGATAACACAAGGCTTGAAGAAGAATCTACTTTACATCTCTGCTTTAGAAGATAAAGGTTTTAGCGTATCTTTTTTGGATGTCCAAGTACTTCTATGGCCCAAGAATTCAAGCACAGATAAAGCTACAGTGATTGGTGTCCAAGAGGGAGGATTGTAAAAATTGAAGGGAAACCAAGAACAAGCCCTTGTACATAACAATGTGAGATGTAGTGAGCTATGGCATTGAATACTTTCTCACATAAACTATAGAGCAATACCAATATTGAGCAAGATGGTTACATGTCTACCAGACATTCAGGTAGAACATGATGGAGTATGCAAAGGTTGTGCACTTGGAAAGAATGTCAAGGGAAGCTTTACTATCAGTGACAACAGGTCCAAGGTGATCTTGGACATCATACACTCTTACTTATGCGGACAGATGGCGGTTCCATCCTTAAGAAACTATGTATACTATGTCTTATTCATAGATGAATATTCACAAAGACATGGATCTACTTCTTGAAAGAAAAAGATGAATTCCTCAACAAGTTTCAAGAATTCTAGGCTTTAGTTAAGAATCTCTCTAAAAGGAAGATTAAGGTCCTGATATCTAACAATGGAGGTGAGTACACCTCAAATTAGTTCAAATACTTTTGAAGAGAAACATGAATTAAGAGAGAGTTGAAAACTCCCTACAACCCTCAGAAGAATGGGGTTGCAGAGAGTAATAACAAATCAATTGTTGAAGAAGCTAAAGCAATTATTCATGACTAGATTCTACCCATGCACCTATGGGAAGAAGCATCTAGTACATCTATGTATGTCTAGAATAGAAGTCTTCACAAGATATTGGGGAACAAGACACCTAGAGAGATGTTCACTGGAAAGAAACCATAGGTTAGCCACTTGAGGATATTTGGTTGTCCTGTGTACATTCATGTTCCCAAGGAAAAGAGAACAAAGTTGGGCATCTTCGTTGGATACACTGAGACTTCGAAGGCCTACATAATATATATCCCTGGGAAGAGACTGATTGAGATTTTTCAGGATGTGACTTTTGATGAAGATGAAGCCTTTGGAAGATCAAGGGAGTCTCACATGGATGAGGACCAAGAGGAGAAAGAGGCTCCAAGGGATGCAATCATGGTAGACTCTACACCAAAGGAACCCATTTCAGAAGTTTGGAATGAGATGGCAGAGTTAGATAGACTTGTAGATCCACCCAGAGAAGCTGCAGTCCCCAAGAAGAGACCGGATTGGCTCTAGAACACCTTACATGAAGTTGAAGGACATACATCTCCCAAAGTATCTTTTAGAGAGAGCATGAGACCACACAATTTTTCCAGCTATGTGGAATTGATGAGAAAAATCATTCATTCATAACCTTCCACCTTTGAAGAAGTTGCTAAGAGGGAGGAATGAAAGGATTCCATGATGGAGGAGTATCGGTCCATCATGAAGAAGATGTGTGGGAAGTGATTCTGAGACCAGAAGGAAATTCAATAATGACTTCCAATTGGATCTACAATATAAAGCATGTTGCAGACGATAGCATAGGTAAGTACAAGGCAAGATTTGTGGCTAGAGTGTTCTTCTAGAAAGAGGGTGATCTGAATTATTTTCATCACAAAATGAGAGCAGAGATATAATAAAGAAATGTATAGAGATATCTTGGATATGCAATATTATAACATAAATATATCAAAGATACAATCATAAACACATATATACAATCATACACAATTTTCTATTAATGAGCGAAAATGTACAAAGACTGTAAAATACAGAGTGAAAGACTCACTAGAATGGTGGAATCTTATCTCTAAGAAGAGAAGTGATGGCTACTCACATCTATGAGAAGATGCTTTTACAATGAGGCTCCAAAGGCCTTTTTATCATAAATAAAATCCAAAACCCTAACCCTGGAAGATGAAAATCCAACAGTTTTTTGGACGTCGTTTTGGGTAGTTTGGTGTATCAACTTCCCGAGGGTGTAACTTTGGCATACAATCTTTGTTTGGGGCACACAATGGCTCATTGGAAAGGTATCATAGAGTACATTCATTTTGGGGGCTCAATCAGAACCTTCAGATATCATTGAGAAGATTGATCCTGAAAAACCTTCATTTAGGGCATTAAAATGGCCTCAGAAGTTAAAAATTGCTAAAAATAGTAAATTACCAAAATTTCCAGAAAATTGTTTTGAGCCAGTTGGAAAAGGTGGGTGGCCACTGATATCCACCTAGATCAAAGGAAGAATACTATGATGAGACGTTTGATCTTGTATCAAAGTACACTTCCATCAAATCGATTATTTTGATTTCTTCCGTAATGGGATGGAAATTACACCAGATGGATGTCAATATTTCTTTCTTGAATGGTGTAATAGAGGAAGAAGTGTACATAGAAAATACACAAAGTTTTTTTATTCATGGGAAGGATTCCCATGTGTGGAAACTAAAGAAATATTTGTATTGACTAAAGAAATCACCTAGGGCATGGGTATGCTAGGATAGATAGTTGCCTGATGAGCTTGGGGTTTACCAAGAGTGATGTGGATCCCAACCTTTACTACAAGGTTGAGAATGGTTTTCCAGTGATATTGGTTATATATGTGGATGACATGTTTCTAACAGGAGATGAGAAGATCATAGTTGGGTGCAAGAGGGAGCTCACTTCATAGTTAGAGATGAAGGATCTGGGTCTGATGCATTATTTCTTGGGATTGAAGGTGTGGCAAAGACTAGATGATATTTTCCTTAGCCAAGGAAAATATACTATTGAGATCCTGTAGAGACTCAGCATGATGGATTGCAATTCCATGGCAACACCTATGACGATAATTCTGAATCTCCTGAGTGATTCTTCTTCATATTTGGTAGATCCCACGATGTACAAACAATTGATTGGATCCTTGATGTAACTAGTTAATACCAAGCCATACATATGCTTTGCAATATATACCTTGATTCAATACATGGTTGAACCTAGACATGTACATTGGATGGAAGAAAAACATATGTTGAGGTAGCTATGTGGTATGATTGGATATGGATTGAGATATGTCTCGGATGGAGATGTGAAGCTGCAAGGTTTTACAAACTCTGACTGGGCAGGGAGTGCAGTGGACTGGAAAATAACATCTAGATGTTGCTTCAGTTTGGGATCATGTATGATCTCATGGTTAAACAGGAAATAGACATCAACAACACTAAGAGGGAAAGTATATCGCAACTAGTGTGGCAAGTCATGAAGCAGTGTGGCTTTAAAAGTTGCTTCCTTGGATATTTGATCTAGAGTTGGAGCCAACTTTGATACATTGCGACAATCAAAGTTGTGTGAATATTTCAGAGAATCGTGTCTTTCATGACAATTCAAAGCACATACAGATCAAATATCATTACATCTGAAACAAGTGTATAGAGGATTTGTGGAGCTCTAGTACATATCCACGGATGAGTAGATAACAGACATTCTCACCAAGCCTCTGTATAGAGTGAATTATGAGTACTTTAGAGACAAGATTGACATGATGCATAATGCCCACCCTCGTTGAGAGGGAGGTGTGTTATTTCTCCTCCTGCTCGCTAATCCCTCAGGCTAAGGGTTCCCTAGATCATTCATGTGAGGTGACTGAGGGGATAATGCACTTTCATACCCAATGAGAGAAGAAATATCACACACATAGTTGTGAGACTATGGAAGTGATTGTGTATCACTGGACAATAGTTGTGTGCTACTATGGTGGATGTGCTCCACTGGTATTGATTGTGTATCACTAGAGAATAGTTTTGTGCTACTATGGTGTATGTGTTCCATTGGCAATGATTGTGTATCACTAGACAATAGATGTGTGCCACTACAATGGATGTGTTCCACTGGAAGTGATTATGTATCAATGGAAAATAGTTGTGTTCTACTATAAGTGGTTGCATACCACTAGAGGTTATTTTGTATCACTGGACAATACTTGTTTACTACTATGGATCTACATAGTTGTGTTCTATTAGATGACATTGTAGTAGTTGTGTGCTACTAGTTGATTTTCATGGAGACTGTTAGCGCTAGAAGTCAACTCAAGACTAATGTTGAGTTAAGCCTTTCATACCTTGTTTTAAAATGTTTAAAGAAAATATTTTTAGAGAGGTGGGGGGATCACACTCTTGATCTAAATGTAGCTTGATGAATGAGTTGCTAAAACCACTTCCCTTTGTGTAGTAGATCAAGTAAATAAAACCTCAGTTTGAGTAAAAAGAGAGTATGAGATATGATTAAGGAGAATTAATGGAACAAAACTGACAATCATCAAAGAGAATATGTTATTTAATATACTTGATGAGTAGAAGATTAAACCTACACTTAAAAATCCTTTTTGAACAAGATTTAAAAGACTCAAACACACATGTGGCAAAGATTGCACTATACAAAATAGAGGAACCTTTTCAGCACATACATATAGTCATATGAGCATATAACAATAATGATATGTTCAAGATGAGGAAATAGAAGTGATAAACAAAGATGAGAGATACACAACAACCTTCAACTTTATTAACAGTTGAAATCTTTACATAGGTAGGATGGATCAAAATAGTCTTATAATTAGAACCTTTTATCCAAAACATGGATCCAACGCGTTATTTTTCTACTTCATCCAATATATAGTGTTTTACATTGGTTACATGCATTTATGGTCAACCTAATAGTCAAGGACACATCAAAACTAATCCCTACAAGTGCTCGGGGTGAATTTCTACCTCTATCTATTGATATACAAAAAAAATAAACAGTTTACAAAAAAAGATCCTATAATTAAGGCAACAACATTGCATAGAAAAATCTCTTTGGTTGACTTTCTTTCCACCTGGATGATTACGCTACATCTTCCTCTTTATCCTTCCAAGATCTTCCTGATCTTCAATGATCCACTCGAATTAATACTTTGACAAATCAACATTGATAATTGATCTGCAGAATCATCGTATCCCAAGATAGACTGTAGATCCACAAAAAGGGTATCTTACTCCATCTAATGATCCATAAAGTACTTACCTTGTTTAATCCTTTTCCATTATGAAAATATGAATCTGTGTCATATTTGATGCAAAATCAGCTACTACAAGTGTTCCTGTAGCGCCAATATTTTCTTGTGTATGAGACTACGGGAACTTCCTGCAGCGCCATACAAAAAAATAGTTTTGAACATTTTTAACGCCTTTCCTTGCCCAAGTTACAACCAATCATAACAAAAAGAGGAATGGTATCTTAAATACAAGGAAACAAAAAGGTTTTTCCATTATCAATCATCTTTTAGTCAAAATTTAGGATTTTCATCAAAGGTGAAATTCTCAAACTGCAAATTCTCCTTGAAAAATTGATGTAGCTACTTCTTCCAGCAAATCCAAATTGTTCCTTCTTGTCTTCTTAGTTTGAGAACGATTTTTTATTCTCTTGATCTCATTCCCTTTATATCTGATCATAGGATTTGGGCCTTTCTTATTCTTTTTACTCTGTTTTCTTGCAGAAGCTTTGTATTTTCCTGTAGGAGTCTTTTTGTTTGTTGTCAAACCTCCCTTTTTATACTTATTCCTCTCAGGCTTAGTTATAGGAATTTTCTTTCTTGTTAATGGCTCCTCTTTTGGGTTTGCAGATTCTTCATCAATAATGATAACCTTATCTTTAATGGAAGGGTTATACATTGCTTTGGATTTTAACTAAATTTATTTTGAGGCCTAGTGCTCCTTTTTCTTATCAAAATTTTATATCTAGAAGCATCGTCTTCAAAGGAGCTTGAGCTACGAGGAATGATCTTTGGGGAATGATCTTTAGGTTTTACAAGATCTACAAATTCTTTTTTTTGTTTCAGGTTCTTGATCTTCCTTCAATACCCTAGGTTTTTCCAACCTTTTGGTCCTTTTAGAATAAGTCTTTTGGGCATATGGAAATGAATGCTTACCTCCACCTAGGATATGAGTAGACCCTTCATCTGCTTGTAGGCTAGTAGGATTAGCTTCCACTGGCTCGTCTGAAATATTTAAACATGCTTCTCTTTTACCCTTCCTTGGAATGATTTGTTGACTTGCGCTAGGTGAATCTTATTGATTAGGCTCAACAACTTTATCATGCAACTGTGTGGCAGGAGGATGTACTTATTTCTCAAAACCTAAATAGATCAAGAATTGATCCCATTTCCTCTGTAGTTTTCCCAGATCGGATTTAATAAGTATATTAATTAATTCTTGATGATAAAATCCATGAGGAGGGGTATTAGGGTTTACTTGAAATTTCATGGTCATCTTATTTAGATATTTTAAGAAGTAATATGGTTGACTCATTCTTTTGATTCCTGACAAATGAAGAAGGAATCAGAGATGAAACAAAAACACAATAGAATAGTGCCCTTCAGATGTGATGTATCGTTTAAGCATTAGCAAGGCCTCCATCCATTCATCAACAATCCAATCCATGGGAATACCCTTGGACCAATTGGGATCTCTATGTTCAAGTTTCAAGAACTGATTTACATCCCCTCCTATAATTAATTTGCTTTTGAACCACTTTTCACCATTGGTAGGGAGGTTACAAGTTGCTGCTATGGACTGTTTTGTAACCTGCATAACCAGGTTTGACATTCAGACCCTCTGTCCATTAAAACCTTTAACAAACGCCCAAGATTCAACATAGTGATAACCATCTAGTTTGGTGCAGTACAAGTACCAACCAAGTCGATCAAATATGTGTATATTGTCTTCATATGCTTCCATAATCTCGGGCCCTTCGAGTTCTTTTCTGTTCATGTGTCCCCCTTTACCCATATTAACTGTCACAACCAGAAGGTTGGACTCTTCATTGCAAAAAAGGGATATGTTTGTTGTGTCAAGAAGGATAGGGGATGTGTTGGCTCTATGGAAGAAAATTCAAATTTGACCAGCTTTGCTTATTGTGACTAGCGATTGGGTACTTGATAACTTCTTTGAATCTTTCATTCAGCGAGGTAGGACGATCCACGTCCTCAAATTCATTCCAACCATATGCGTTATGATGAAACAAGGACAGGTGGAAGTTCTTGTAGCGCCCTGCATAAAAATTTCCTTTGGAATATTTGGAATGAAAACGACTTGAAAGTCGTTATCTAACTTATTAATGATGACACAAAAGCTATGACATGACATATGACCTTTGATAAAGGATTTAAAACTTTAAATGATTTCATAGGACAATCTTACAAACATGTGCATAATTAATCTTATCCACTTTTATAAGACAAAGTATCCTTCATTTCTCTCAGCATAATACTAATTTGACCCCCTTAAAAATATTTTGAACCCTTAATCAAACTAATGATTAGGATTTATAGCTTATACAAAAAAATTTGAAATGGAGAAAATAAGAGATGAGAGATGAGACTTAGTAGAACATAATAGGTGATAACAATGGCTCCATGGGGGATGGAGTTCTCCTTGTGAAACTCCAAGAACTTTGAGTAAACATGTGCCTTCGGTTCCTTCAAGCTATCTTCCATGTTATTCTGGAGAGTGTAACTATTTCAACTCCTAAAGTTTGGCAAAACTTTATTCAAAACATAACAAACTGAAAAATCAAAACTAATACTGAAAACTGAAAAGGATAATTTGCAGCATGGTTCCATTAGGATATGGAGTCCTTTATTGTCTAACTACCACACCACACTGATATGTACAATGGTATTTGAGCCACCAACGACTTTAGTAAAATAATTTCTTCAGAAAATGCCCATTTACAGGGCCACCAAAAACCTTTTCACCTTCAAAATTCTGCAATATGAAAGTGTTGTTGTCCAAGACCTTCTCCACCCTGAAAGGACCTTACCATAGGCTATCAAAATTCCAATGATGGTCTTCTCTGCGAACATCCCATTTTAAAACCAAATCCTTGGGTAGAAACTACTCTGTTTTTTTCTTTTTTGTCCAAAGTCTCTTTAACTTTCTATTGATGTTGATGTGCCTTCTCAAGAAGTTTCTCTCTTTCTTACTACAATTCTACAATTTGGAAAATCCTTCTAATAGCGTCATTAGGTTCAACTTCAATTTCCTACAGAAATTTTACAATTGGCAAAGCAAGTTGTACTGGAAAGACTGCTTCCATTCCATATACTAATTGAAATGGTGAAGTTCCAATTTCTCTCTTTGTGCTAACATGGTCATCCCACAAAGCATATTTCAACTTTGAATCCCAAGCCCTCTTATTATCCTCAAGAATTTTCTTAATGATATTGACCATACTTTTATTGGATGATTATGCTAGGCCATCACCCTATGGGTAATAAGAAATAGAATGCCTAAGCTTGATGCCATAGTATTCACAGAATTTTACCATTTTAGAAGATTTGAAAGATGCAACATTATCTGTGATAATCACTTATGGACAACTAAACCTAGATAAAATTTTCTCTTCAAGGAAACTTATGATTACCTTATCAATTTCCCTCCTTGTAGGTACAACTTCAATCCACTTCTTGAAGTAATATTTAGATGTCAAAATCCATCTGTAATGTCCACTAGATGGAGGATGAATTTCACCTATGAAATCCAAAGCCCATTGTTGGAAAGGTGCAGAAACGTTTACAGGCTTGAGAGGTAAGGACTTAAGATTTTTTTACCAACAAACCTTTGGCATTTATCACATGCTCTAACCTTTACACAGACATCAGAAAATAGACTAGGCCAATAATACCAAGCCCTAAGTATCGTATATGCAGTGGACTTCTAGAAGTGATGTCCCCCACACACTCCTTCATGAAATTCTGACATGACTCTCTGTGCTTCTTCATCATCAAGACATCTCAGTAAAAATCCAGAAGGGTCCTTCCAAAACAAAGTTTGATTATTTACACAATACTTAACAACTTTGAGTTCCAGGGATCTTACTTTAGACTTATCCATTCCTAGAGGAGCTTGGAAATTTTGCAGAAAATAAAGGATATCTATGCACCATTCTGATTTAACAATATTTTCATTGACTTGAGAATTATTGGTTTGAGAATGTAAATTTCTTGAATTATTACAGATGTAATCAACTCCAAGAGCTCTACAATTGGAATCAACTAGAAGCTTAGCTAACCCTTGTCCTTTGACTAGCTTGGTAGGATTAATCTCTATGTCATATTCAAGTATCATAGCTATTCATTTACTTATCTTTCCATCATTGTCTGACTGAGTCAAGATATCTTTAATAGCACTAGATGGTACATATGCAATGATTTTGGAATGTAGCACATAAACTCTAAAATACTTTAGTTCTTTGACCAAAGAAAAATCATGCTTCTCCATGATATCGTATTTTAACTCAGGATCCCGAAGTGCCCTAATGAAAAAGGAAATGGGTTGTTCAAAACCCTCAAAATATATTTGTAGAAGGGAAGTTGCTAAAGTATCTTGAGATGCAAAATAAAAAGTCAGGAACTCTTTTTCAAAATCTAGGTTAATCAAAACAGGGGCATTTGAAATAGCCTTCTTAATAGATTGGAAAGAATCTTTAGCTCCAGTTGTGTGTTTGACCAATTCAATAAAATTGGGAATAAACCTTCTGAGAAAGTTTATCTTCACAAGGAAAGACTATATTTCCTTCTTAGTTATAGTGATAGAAGGCTTTTGAATAGCTATCACTCTAGCAGGATCAATTTTAACTCTATCAGCACAAACAATATGACCTAGCAATTTCCCTTGTTCTAAAGAAAAATGAGACTTTTTTGGATTTAAAGAAAGACCATGCCTTATGCACTTCAGAAATACATGTCTCAAATGGCATAGATGCTCCTCATCAAAGCTAGAGAATACATTAATGTCATCCAGATAGATGAAAACAAACTTATCCTTCTCTTCTATAAAAGCAATATACATCGCTCACTGAAAATTGGCCCCAACATTCATTAAACCAAAAGGCATTCGGGCATACATAAAAGTACCCCAAGGTGTTGTAAAAGCAGTCTTCTCCATATCATCTGGATTAACATCTACATGATTGTACTAGAGAAACCATCAATCATAGATAGCCTGCTAGATCCTACCACCCTCTGCCATATATGTTCCATTTTGGGCAATGGATAGTGGTCTTTTCGGGAACACTTGTTCAATTCCTAAAATCGACACAAAGTCTGATTTCACCATTCTTTTTTCTTACTGGTACCATATTTTCTATCCAGACAGAATACCTCAAGGGTGCAATGATCTTGGAATATAAGAGTTTCTTGACTTCCTTCTCCATAATAGGTAACAAAAGAGGATTAATATGGCTTAATTTCTGTCTGAAAGGTTTTGCATTCTCTTTCAAAGGTATCTTGTGTTGTATGAAAGTTTCATCAAAGGTCCTAATATATTCATATTGCCATGAAAAAACGTCAATGAACTCCTTCAACAGTTCTTCATATTTATCTTGGTATTTTGTTGACAATAATTTTGATAATTTAACATGCTTGGGATTTGGAGCAGTCTCAAGATTGCAATCAGTCACCTCTGCTTCTTTTTTTGGATCAGATATCTTCACAGGAAAATCATTATGATAAAAAATCCTTTCAAGAGGTACTAGACCTTTTGGGATATGATTAGTGGGAAATTGCAAGGTCTTATTCCCACCAATCATATTATGAAACTTTAAATTCTGATTGTCCTCATCTAAATCTTCATCTTGATCAATATGAATTGAAGAAAAATCATCTATAGCTTCAATGAACCTTTTGATTTCAGAATCTTCCTCAAATACTCTCCAATGCTTGACATTGTCTGGAATAGAAGGCATGTACCTAACCTCTACTTCATATTTCATCTTTGGGGAGAAAGGAGGTTTAAAATTACTTGCTTCCACAGGAAGTGAATCATCCTGCTCATTTTTATTTCTTGGAATATATACAATGTTGAAAGATAGAAAAAAATCTTTAATGATGTCCCATACCTCATTTATGTAATCTTTCAACCGGATTTTCTTTGTATGATATACATCTATGACCTGTTTTACAATGAGTTATGAATCCCCATGAACCTTCAAATGTTGAATTTTCATTTCTTTGGATGCCCTGAGACCCAACAACAATTCCTTGTAGTCTGCAATGTTATTTTTTGTCTCGAATTCTAACTTGTAAGATAGGGTAATGACTTCATGTTCAAGAGAAATCAACACTACACCTTCCCCTACACCTTCTCTAGATGAGGCTCTATCAAAATATAATTTCCATAGAAGATTTTGATTCTCAACAGACAATGGAGTAACAGTTGGTTTTTTCAAAGGTAAATACTGTTGAACAACATTATCAATATGAAAAATAGAGGATCCCAATTCCACATCAACTTCATAGATAGGATGATTTATAGAATGATCATTGTCATTGATAATATAATCCAATTGAGCTTCACGATAGAGTCTCCTAAATTCACCTCCAAAAGCAAGTATAGTGGCATAAGAGAGATCCATTTGAAGAGATCCCCCAAGCTTCTTACACCAACATCTAGACAACAACATACCAAACCTAGGAAGGATATCAACTACAACTATATCCATGACTAAACATTTCACTAGGATTTGAGATAATGGAACAACAAGGTCTTTGATAACCCCAAGCATTTGAATTTTTTGGAATCAAAAGAAAAGAGATCATGGTATGCTTTGGTGATTTCTAACCCCAATTATTCCATGACAACCTTTGGCATAAGATTATGGGAGGCTCCAGAGTCTAATGGGCAGTTATGAAGGACTTTGTCATGAATATTTAATGAGACATAAAAAGATGGAGTGGATTCATCCCTCTCTTCTACAATTGGTCCTAAGACAATAGTGGGTTTTTCATCTTGGATATTAATCACATTAGAAACGGGATCTATGATAGAAGAAGGTTGTAACCATTTCAAAATCTAACTCCTATAGGAATTACTTTTAACCAATTTAGTCAAACGAATAGGAATTTTGATCTTACTTATCTCATGTTCTAGACTGAAAGGAGATGAAAACTTGTCTACTTCCGAGGCTGATACTTTCATAGATGGTTGTACTTTATTTCTTTCAGAATTTTTGTTTCATGTCTGTACTATTGGGGCAACATGTTTATCTTTTTGAGGAGCATGTTTAGTAGGAGCATATTTTTCTTTTTGAGGAACAGATTTAACAGGCATTGATTTGGATATAAGATTTTACCCTTGTTGATATGTGTTACAAAGCATATTATATGGATCTTCCCCAACCTGTGCATTCATTGAATCTTCATATTCATTCTTTGTTAGGTGACTGAGATCAATCTCATCTCCAAACAAATGAATATCCAAATCTTCATCTACCTTTTCAGCTTCTTGATTTTCCTCAATATGATTATTCTGCAAAGGTGTTTGGATTTTCTAATCATCAATATTCTTCTTGTCGCTCTGCATGATCTGAGGGTTATAAGGTATTCTATATTGATTTTTATTTTGATTTCCTTCCTAAGGTGTATTCCATTTTTTCTTTTCCAATTTGAGTTTAGACATCTCAGATGACATTTCCTCCATTTTTCTTGCCATCTCCTCCAAGGAAATATTTTGATTTTTGGTATTTAATGAAAAGACTTACATTCTTCCTTTTTATATCCCTTAAATGAACTCTTCTTGAGTTGTTCTAGTGCTAGAATGTTGGATTCAACTTCAAGAGTTGAATCTTGAATATCAACCAAAGTGGCCAATATTCTTTCCCTTAGTAGCAAACAAAAATCAGCATCAAAGACATTAGCATAAGTGACCTTTGCTAACCTTTCAGTTGGCCTAATATCATTTGGTATTTTATGGTGCACCCAATTAAATCTCTGAGAGAATTCAGAGACAAACTCATTGTTCGTTCTTCAAAGATTGTTGAATTTTTTCATGTAATAAAAGTCATCTTTATTGTCTCCCCACTTTCTCAAGAAGTTAGCATCAAGGTACATGATAGTAGTAATAGAGTTAGCTCTTAGGTTCTTGAACCGCTTCCTCACTTCTCCATCTAAACATTGAACAAAAATACTCATCCATACATCATCATAATCCACTTGAAAATTTTCAGCAAAGGAATAAAAAGAAGCTAAATTCTCCTCTGCAGTTGTTTCCCCTTCATTGTCAAACCTTGGAAGGTACTTCATGTAATCATTTCCTGGGAGAGGATGGAGATTATTTGGAAATACTAAAGGTGCATATCTTGCAGCCCTGATAGCATCCATTGGATTGGGAGGTGTTGCACCAACCATTGTTTGACCACCTAAAGGTTGATTTATATGTGGTGAGTGTGGTGAAGAGGGATTGGGGATGTTCGCCAATTGAATATTTGGAGAAGACTGGAGAATTTCTTCATCAAGTTTTTCAGCAGCAAGGATATTAACTTGGAAGTTAAGATTGGGTTTCTCTTCTTGAATTTCTTCAAGGATTGGGATTTTTTTGAAGGGAATGTACTCTGTTTCTTCAGGGAATTCAAGTTTTTCCTCATATTTATATCTACTCTCATGATAGGGCATGTAAAATGATTTTGGTTCAACAAATTCCTCTTTCCCCAAGGTGGATTCTTTAGAAAGAGGTAAAAGAAACAACTTCTCAGACACTAATTTTTTAAGAGCTTCAGACTGTTTTAGGATCTTCTCAGGGTCTGAAACAGCAGACACATCTATAGATTCTAGATGGGCTCTATTCCCCTTTCTCTTTGGAGCCAGAGTATCTTATGTGGAGTCACCAGGTGAAAAGATATTGCAGTCAACTTGTGTCTAGTTATAGTTTCACCATCTACAACTAGATCTATAAACTTTTGTCATTCTACCAAGGGAAAATCTCATCATTTCTCTCCCCAACAACGGCGCCAAAAGGTGTTAGCGCTAGAAGTCAACTCAAGACTATTATTGAGTTAAGCCTAGAACACCTTGTTTCAAAAATTTTAAATAAAATAGTTTTAGACAGGTGGGGGGACCACACTCTTGATATCAATGTAGCTTGATGAATGAGCTATTAAAACCACTTCCCTAAGTGCAACAGATCAGGTAAATAAAACCTCAATTTGAGTAAAAAGAGAGTATGAGATATGATTAAGGATAATTAATGGAACAAAACTGACAATCATCAAAGAACATATGTTCTTTAATATACTTGACCAGTAGAAGAATAAACCTACACTCATAAATACTTTCTGAATAAGATTTAAAAGACTCAAACACACACGTGGCAAAGATTGCACTATACAAAATAAAGAAACCTTTTCAGCACATACATACAGTCATATGAGCATATAACAGTAATGATATGTTCAAGATGAGGAAATAGATGTGATAAACAAATATGAGAGATACACACCAACCATCAACTTTATTAATAGTTGAAATTTGTACATAGGTAGGATGAATCAAAATAGTCTTATAATTAGAACCTTTTAGCCAAAACAGGGATCCAACCCCTTATTTTTCTACTTCATCCAATATATAGTGTTTTACATTGGTTACATGCATTTATGGTCAACCTAATAGTCAGGGACACATCAAAACTAATCCCTACAAGTGCTTAGGGTGAATTTTTGCCTCTATCTACTGATATACAAAAAAAATAAACATTTTACAAAAAAAGATCCCATAATTAAGGCAACAACCTTGCATTCAAAAATATCTTTGGTTGACTTGCTTTCCATCTGGATGATTACATTGAATCTTCCTCTTTATCTTTCAAAGATATTATTGATATTTAATGATCCACTCGAATCAAGAATTTGACAACTCAACAATGATAATTGATCTGCAGAATCATCATATCCCAAGATAGACTGTAGATCCACAAAAGGGTATCTTACTCCATCTAATTATCCATAAAGTACTTACCTTGTTTAAAGACTTTTCCATTATGAAAATATGAATATGTGTCATATTGGCTGCAAAATCAGCTACTACAGGTGTTCCTATAACGCCAATATTTTCCTATGTATGAGACTACGGGAACTTCCTATAGCATCATACAAAAAACTAGTTTTGAACATTTTTAACGCATTTCCTTCCCCAAGTTACAACCAATCATAAAAAAAGGAGGAATGGTATCTTAAATAAAAGGAAACAAAAAGGTTCTTCCATTATCAATCATCTTTCATTCAAAATTTAGGATTTTCATTGAAAGTGAAATAATCAAACTACAAATTCTCCTTGAAAAACTAATGTAGTTGCTTCAAACAACGAATCCAAATTGTTCCTTCTTGTCTTCTTGGTTTGATAGTGAGTTTGTATTCTCTTAAGCTTATCCCCTTCAGATATGATCATAGTGTTTGGGCCTTTCTTATTCTTTTTACTTTGTTTTCTTGCAGAAGCTCTATCTTTTCCTGTATGAGTCTTTTTGTTTGTTGACAGACCTCCCTTCTTATACTTATTCCTCTCCGGCTTAGTTACAAGATTTTTATTTCTTTTTGAGGCTCCTTTTTTGGGTTTGCAGATTCTTCATCAATAATGATAACCTTATCTTTAATGGTAGGGTTATACATTGCTTTGGATTTCAACTTGAATTTATTTTGAGGCCTAGTGCTCCTTTTTCTTATCAAAATTTTATATCTAGAAGCATCGTCCTTAGAGGATCTTGAGCTAGGAGGAATGATCTTTAGGATGTAAAAGATCTACAAATTCTTATGTTGTTTTAGGTTCTTGATCTTCCTTTAATACCCTAGGTTTTTCTAACCTTTTGGTCCTTTTAGAATAAGTCTTTTGGGCATATGGAAACATATGCTTACCTCCACCTAGGATATGAGAAGACCCTTCATCTTCTTCCAGACTAGTTGGATTAGCTTCCACTGGCTCATCTGAAATATTTAAATAAGATTCTATTTTACCCTTCCTTGGAATGATTGGTTGACTTGCGTTGGGTGAAGCTTCTTGATTAGGCTCAACAAATTTATCAAGCAACTATGTGGAAGGAGGATGTACTTCTTTGTCAAACCCTGACTGGATCAAGAATTGATCCCATGTCCTCTGTAATTTTCCCAGCTCGGCTTTAATAACTATCTTAATTAATCCATGATGATAAATTCCATGAGGAGGGGTCTTAGGGTTGATTCAGAGCGTTTCCAGTATATGGAAGATCAAGGATCATGGAGATCATGACATGGCATGGAAACTCGACGCAATTTCAATTTTTGTGCACAAAACTTGATGTACGCGAGATGTAATGGAGCGGCCCACGTATGTACACGTGATTCATAAATGGGAGGTCACATACATGTATAAAAATTAGTAATTTAAGGTCTGGAGTGATAGAAAAAAGGGGAAATGAAGTCTGCAGAGGGAAATGGAAGGCCATCAAAGAAATATGCATGGAGTGTGGAAACATTTGCTATAACAGATTGTTGATTAATTGGGTTGGTTGTCATTGATGTGAACCCTTGAAGAAATTATGGTAGCGAATTATGGTAACACAAATGTTTGGGTAATGGACCCAAGTTTGTTTGATGGATAACAGTATGAGTTTTGATATATTTTCAGGTAATACTATTCTATATGGATAGTACAGGTCATGTCATTTCCAGTGGTATGTGGAATGTCACATAACTCCTCACAATTAGAGAGTTATGGCCATGTGAAGTTGGAGAAACCTCATGAGTCATCTAGAAGCCCCAAAAGGTCAAAGTAGTCAAAGTGTTTGCAAAATAAATTAGTTAAATAATAAAGTTAATGGAGAACTCCCTAAAATAAGGAAAGTGGGATGCTACATGAAATTATAAATAAGAGGCAAGTCTCTCTCATTTAATCACACTTGAACCTATTGAATATCATTGAATATCTATTTTGTGAAAGGTTATTAGGGTAGGTATTATTGATAGAGAAAAGTGTGGCAAGAAAAGTGCAGTAGGAAAAGTGCGGCAGAAAAAGTGTGGCAGAAAAAGTGCGATAGAAAAATCGCGGTAGAAAAAGTGCAGCAAAAAAAGTGCAACTGAAAAATTGCAGCATAAAAATTGTAGCAGAAAAATCATGGTAGAAGAATCGCGGCAAAAAAAGTGCAGAATAAAAAACTGCAGCAGAAAAATCATGGAAGCAACATGGTTGGGGTCTATTTATGAGAGATATGGCACATCTTGTTTGAGGTATGTTTTGTGAGCTAGGGTTTATCTCTTGAGATGGTATTGGATGTTTAGTATTGTTGCATATATCATATTTTTTTAGGGATAGAGTTGGTATTTTGTTGTTGGTATTTGGCATATGGGTATTGATCTTTTGGTTGTGAGGTGTTGTTGGAGTTATTGGTACAAATAGAGGTTGTATAACAGTGAGGTTCTAGCACATGGTTTGAGGTACATACTTGTGGTATAGTGTTTGAGGTATATGTGAT
>ML804132.1:147459-164494 GCA_009831015.1 Picea engelmannii
GTCATAGTTTATGTGTATTTGATGCATGATTGGTACATATTTGGTGCATGGTTGATGCACTCGTTGATGGTATAGGTTGAGGTACAGGTTGGTGCATGGTTGATGCACTTGTTTATGGTACAGGTTGATTACAGGTTGTTTGGTACAAGTTAGTGCATGTTTGGTGCATGGTTGATGCACTTGTTTATGGTACAGGGTGATTACAGGTTGAGGTATAGATTGATGCATGGTTGATGCATGCTTCAGGTTATTTGGTGCAAGTTGATTGGTACAGGTTTACGTCAGTATATCTCATAGTCATAGTGTGACATTGGTTCCATCATTCTACTTATACGTTAGGGAAGTTGGATGGGGAAAGGATAGGTGGTTGTAGCCACCTTCTGGTTGTTGTCGGAGAACATAGGGGGTTGTATCCTCCTTCTAGTTGTAGCTAGAGAATTGGGGAGTTGGAGCTTCCCTCAGGTTGTAGCCTGAGAAACTTGGGGGTTGGAGCCTCCTTCTTGTTGCAGCTGGAAAACAAAGGAAGTCGGTGCTTCCAATGAATGTAATTCTTAAAGACGTATAAGAAAAAACATTATGTGGCTTTATTCTTCTTTGGGTTTCCACGTAAAACACTGGTGTATTGTGTATGTGTGTTATTGCTCATTTGTTCATTGTTTATTTACTCGGAAACTATTGGATGATAATGCTACATTTATATAACACTTTCATTTTATGGTGAAAAAGGATTAAATTGCTCTATTATTGATTCACCCCCCCTCTTAGTAATCCAACAATTGGTATTAGAGCTGGTTCCTTTAGGAAATAATTTAACAACTGGAAGGAGATCATGGATTATTCTGATAATGGAGTACCAATGTTTAATGGTAAGAATGGTTTTAAGTATGAGATGTGGAGCAGAAGGACAAAAGTATTTTTACAGGAACAGGGAAATTATATTTGGCTATCAGTTGTTACAGGATATGATAGTTCAAAAAGGGAAAAGATTACAACCAAGAAGGAATTGAAGAAGAATAACAAAATAGCAATGGATTTTGTCTGGTAAGGATTACCTAATCCAGTAAGAGAAAAGGTTGGTAAATGTTCATCAACCAATGAACTTTGGGATAAGTTACATGACATATATTCTTCACCCATCGCAGATTCAAAAAATGTCAAAGAAGATGGAGATACAGATCAAGAACAATTATGTTCACCATGTCAAATAGATTCAGAAGATGAAGAGTACATAATCACCAGAGGTATGTTGTTTTGCTTTAATTGTGAAAAATGAAGACATCTTGAAATAGAATTCCATGAAGGAAATGAGACAGAAAAAATAATTGAAAAGGAAGACAATTATGAATCACAATTGATTAGTTCTTTAGATGAACTAAGAGAAGAAAACAAGTCACTCGAGAAATAATTGATGAAACAAAAGGAAAGTGTTCACATTTTTTAAGAAACCAAACAGGTCATCAAGAACATAAGAACTCAGCTAGAAAAAGCCAGAAAGATCGAAGAAAATCTTGAGTATCAAAAGTAGTATTTAGAAGCCAACATAGAAACAAAGAAGGAAGAAGAAAAAATGAAAGAGAATATATTGACAGATTATCTTAAGGAAAGAACTAACGATCTAAATCATCTTGAGGCAGAGTTTGGTCAAGAAGAGAAAGGACTTGAAGAAGAAACAATCACATTAAACATTCATCTTGAAGAAGCGAAAAGAACAGAAGAATTCATGAAGTCTCAGATAATGAAGAAAGAAGAAGAGGTTGAGAAGCTTGAATAAGAAGTTTTCACATTGAGAAGTAAAATCTTCAAGATCAACAAGAACGTTGAAGAGACAAAAACATCCACATCAGTTATAGAGAATGAGGAGAAGCACTCAAGGTTGCTATAAAATATAAATATTTATGCAGAAGTACTCAAAGGAAGGAATCATGGTCAACCAGAATCTAAGAAAACTATTGAAGATACATCTTCAAGAAGACTATTCATGTTCAAGCCACAAAGAATCTTCAATCATGATCATGATTAGTCAAGGCATAAATTTAGAAGGACTACACCACAAAGAATATCATTCACTCCCAGGTATGAAAATTTCCTTTATGGTCATTGTTTTTATTGTACTAACTTTGGACATAAGGTTGCAGATTGCAGGGATTATAAAAGAAATGTTCAAGAAAGAAATGTCTATGTGGCCCCATGTAACATTGAATGTTACAAATGTCATAATTATGGACACATAGCTAGTGATTGTAGAAGCATGATCGATACTTCCATGAAAGAGAACATTGATATCAAATGTAAGAAATTATGGATAAGAAAATATGAAGAACAGGCGAACAAACACTAGGTCCCAGAGATCGCAAGATTGGCAATAAAACGAGATGAAGAAAATTTCAGAGAAAAAGGAAGATGTCAAATACAAAAATGTATAGAAAACAACTAAAAGAAAAGAAGGACATGTAAACAAGGAACAAGTTCAAGAGATTGTACTTTCAGGCATTGTAGTGAAAGATGAATCCACAGACAGAAATAAAGAATTCAAAGCTCAAAGAGATGATGAATCTACCAATGAATATGGTCATGAATACACATTAGATAAGGAATTGTTCTGAGTTATCCAACTTAGGGACTCCCAGGTAACATGAATATTAGATAGGGGGAATCTATGTGATAGTTGTGATAGACCAAATAACCATCTTTCGAGCATCTTGCAGAGTTTGAATAGATAGATCCAGAGAAGTCAGTTAGCAGAAGTACAATCAGTTGTAGTATTGAATACTTCATGATAGTACAGTGATAAATGGGTCAACGTTATGGACAATGTGCAGTAGAGTCTTGGACTATATGGACATAAATGGATTCATAAGAACACTTAGCAGGTTTGGATAGATATATGATGGTGGACAGGAGCATGGATTCATAGATTGGTTCAGAGAGTGGTTTAGAGAAAAAGGAACATTATCATAATGGATGATAATTACACAAGAAATGGCTCGAACAATGCTAATGGATTCAAAATTGACATATATTTTTTGAACACATGCAGTGCATACAATAGTTCACATTCAAAATAGAGTAATTCTCAGAAACAAAAATGACAAAACTTCCTACGAGCTATGGAAAGGAAGACCAACAAATGTGAAGCACTTCAGAGTATTTGGAAGAAAATGCTACATCAAAAGAGAAGATGGAAGAATGGGAAAGTTTGACTCTCGTGTGGACAAAGGATTACTTGTTGGTTACTCAAGTACAAGGAAATCATACAAGTGTTGCAATATGAGGTTGAACAAAGTTGTGGAAAGCATCAATGTAACAATTGATGAAACGGGTGGACAAGAATTAAAGGAAGAAGAAAATGAATCAGTGGAACAACTTTACAAAGAAGAAGCGTAAGATGAAGAACAAGTCTAAATCGAACAACTAGAAGGATTTCAATTGTCAGAGAATGAAGATTACGTGTGCAAATTGAAGAAGGCCTTGTATGGTCTAAAACAGGATCCTAGAGCATGGTACTCTAGACTGGATAAATATCTACAACATGCAGGGTTCATAAAAGGAAGTGCAGACAACAACCTCTACATCAAGGTAACTCAAGATAGTATTTTATTAATTGAAGTTTATATTGATGATATTATTTTTGGAAGTACTAATGACAGGTTAAGACAAAAATTTGCAAAGGATATGCATAATGAATTTGAAATGTCATTACTTGGATAACTATCCTTCTTTCTAGGTCTTTAAATACGTCAAAGCAACCAAGGAATTTTTATTTCTCAAACTAAGTATATCAGAGAAATTCTAAAGAGGTTTGGAATGGAAGATTGCAAACCAATTGCAAGTTGAGCAAAGATGATGATTCAAAGTCTACAGACCAGAGACAATACAGGTCAATGATTGGTATCTTACTATATGTGACAACATCCAAACCAAATGTAATGTAGGCAGTTGGACAAGTGGCATGATTTCAAGCAGCACCAAAGGAATCACATGTATTAGCAGTGAAGAGTATTTTCAGATATCTCAAAGGAAAACAAGAGTTTGGACTATGGTATCCAAAAGGATAGGATACATCACTTATTTCCTACATAGATGCATATTGGGAAGGTTGCACTAATGACTGACGAAGCACCAGTGGAGCAGCGCTCTATTTGGGTGAGTGGTTTGGCTAAGTAAGAAATAATCATCAATATCTTTATGTACAGTCAAAGCAGAGTATATTGCAGCAGTAGGATGTTGTACTCAGGTTCTATGGATGAAACAAACTTTAACAGACATACAGGTTGAGTATGATGAACTCATTCCAATCTATTGTGATAATACAAGCGTCATCAATATCTCAAAGAACCCAGTGATGCACTCCAAGACGAAGTACATTCCAATAAAGTATCACTTTCTATGGGAACAGGTTACAGAGAAGAACATCAGAGTTGAATATGTGGGCACAAAAGAACAAGTGGCAGACATATTTACAAAACCGCTTCCAAGGGAAGCCTTTGAGTATTTTCACGAGAGACTCAGAGTAATTTCTACTCCAAAATGAATGCTTTTGAATGCTTATCTTATATGTCTTAGATTTACATGAGGAAGCACCATAAGGAGGACAATTCAGGTTGGGGGATCAGTTTCAGGAAGATTTCAGTCAGGGGGAGCATCCCCAAGGACAGTTCAGTTAGAGGAACTAGCCCTAGATGCAAAGATACCTTTGTTATTGATGACAAAGGGGGAAAGATTTATCATATGCAGATCACTGAGGCATGGTTCTAGGGGGAGTGATGGTCACAGACGGAGCATGAGTGATATGACTTCAGTATTGCATGACATGAATTCAGTATTGCATCAGAGTGTTTCCATTAATGCCAAAGGGGGAGATTGTTGATTAATTGGGTTGGTTGTCATTGATGTCAACCCTTAAATAAATCCTGGTAGAGAATTACAGTAACACAAAGGTTTGGGTAATGGAACTAAGTTTTTTTTATGGACAATGGTATGAGTTTTGATATATTTGCAGATAATACTATTCAATATGCATAGTACATGTCATTCTATTTCCGGTGGTATGTGGAACATCACATAACTCCTCACGGTTAGAGAGTTATGGCCATGTGAAGTTGGAGAACCCTCATGAGTCATCTAGAAGCCCCAAAAGTTCAAAGTAGTCAAAGTGTTTGCAAAAGATATTAGTTAAATAATAAAGTTAGTGGAGAACTCCCTAAAATAAGGAAAGTGGGATGCTATTGAATATCATTGAATATCTATTTTGTGAAAGGTTATTTGGGCAAGTATTATTGATAGAGAAAAGTGTGGCAGGAAAACTGTGACAGAAAAGTGTAACAGAAAAATCTTGCCAGAAAAATCGCGGCAGAAAAATCACAGTATAAAAAGTGCAGCAGAAAGCAGAAAAAACGCGGCAGAAAAATCACGGCAACAACATGGTTGGGGTCTATTTATTAGAGATATGGCACATCTTGTTTGAGGTATGTTTTGTGAGCTAGCTTTCATCTCTTGAGATGGTATTGGATGTTCAGTATTGTTGCATATATCAGATTTGTTGAGGGACAGAGTTGGTATTTTGTTGTTGGTATTTGGAATATGGGTATTTATCTTTTGGTTGTGATGTGTTGCTGAAGTTATTGGTGCAAATAGAGGTTGTATAACAATGAGTTTCTAGCACATGGTTTGAGGTACAAACTTGTGTTGTAGTGTTTGAGGTATATGTGATCAGATCAGATTTGGATGATGAAATTGATGAGGGCTTTTGGTTGAGGTACATGTTGGGTACATGGTTGAGACAAGTAATTGATGAGTTGCAACATACATGAGGTGTATAGTTGATGATGTTAACACATCTTGATGAGTCATAGTTTATGTGTATTTGATGCATGATTGGTACATATTTGGTGCATGGTTGATGCACTCGTTGATGGTACAAGTTGAGGTACAGGCTGGTGCATGGTTGATGCACTTGTTTATGGTACAGGTTGATTACAAGTTGGTGCATGGTTGATGCACTTGTTTATGGTGCAAGTTGATTACAGGTTGAGGTAAAGGTTGATGCATGGTCCAGGTTATTTGGTGCAGATTGATTGCTATAGGTTTACATCAGTATATCTCACAGTGATAGTGTGACAGTGGTTCCATCATTCTACTTATACGTTAGGGAAGTTGGACAGGGAAAGGACAGGTGGTTGTATCCACCTTATGGTTGTAGTCAGAGTACATAGGGGGTTGTAGCATCCTTCTGGTTGTAGCCAGAGAATTGGGGAGTTGGAGCTTCCCTCAGGTTGTAGCTTGAGAAGCTAGGGAGTTGGAGCCTCCTTCCAGTTGCAGCTGGAAAACAAAGGAAGTCGGTTCTTCCATTGAATGTAATTAATAAAGACATATAAGAAAAATAATTATGTGGTTTTATCCCGCTTTGGGTTTCCACGTAAAACACTGGTGTACTATGTATGTGTGTGATTGTTCATTTGTTCATTGTTTATTTACTCTGCAACTATTGGATGATAATGCTACATTGATATAACAATTGAATTTTATGGTGAAAAAGGATTAAGTTTCTCTATTACTGATTCAGCCCCCCTCTCAGTAATCCAACACAGATGCCCCCTAATCTATGAGTTCAAAGGAGTATCTGTGATGGTCGAAATACATTATATTTCCCATAAGTGGAGTAATGAAGACTCAGCTAGAAGTACTAGTTTCTCATGAGAATATTACACTTCATAAGGACTTTGTACACATGGATGCCAATTTGAATTACACTACATATCCATGTGCATATATATCAATTAGTTTTTGATGCCCATGAATAGGAAATACAAAGTGGACATATTCCATAGGCTGTCATATTCATGAACAAGACACAGTTGAGCCCAGTCTCAAAATAAACCAAAGAAATAGCTTGATAATTATGAGGAGCTCAGACGAATAGGATGTTCACAAACCAACGACCATGTGCGTCTCTCGCATGCACTAGATGCAAATAGTCCATGAAAGAGACCCTATGAATAGCATCCAATGAGGAAACTTGATGAAAAAGGTGAGTAACCCATCAATAGGACTAATGGAATCCAAGAAAATTCATGAACCCAATGTGTGAATATATTTCTTGTCGTCAAACACAAGGGAAACCCCCCAGCCAGCAACCAATGAGGAGATGTCATCTGTTGGGTTCAAGGTTACCTACCAATGATGAAAGTAGGCCCAAGGTGAAAAGTAGGAAAATAACTTCATGTGATTCTAAGATACACTAAGGGTATGGCCAACATGCAAAGTCAAGAGTTATGAGAAATGGTCGACATAGGATTTATACTTCCTTTGAAAAAGAGCATGAGACATACAGATAACTCAAGAAACATAGAGTTAACACTAATCATTAACAAAATCTTGTGACGTGGGAGGCATCAACAAGCTCTCCATAGGGACTAGAAGAATAACCAGTCGGAGGAGTGAAATCTAAGTAACGAGCTCAGCTTCCTAAGGTCATGCTAAACCCAAACCTTGGATGAAAATGGACTCAATATTTTATGCTCTGTTCAAAGGTGATGCAACTACTACTGATAGGAGATAATATTCTTTTCCTGCCCATATTTTTTTGGTTTTTTCATTGTAAAAGAAATGTTATGATATAGGAGAGGAAATGAGTGTCATGAAAAAAATACTAGTTCCAAGCAGTGGAACATACCTATTCTCAATGCAAGGGAACACATGTGGGGCATGGACACTTGGGGGGATGTTTCCTCTATGAGTAAAGGGTGTCAAGCTGCAAAGGATATATGAAAGGAATTGCTTGGCTAGTGATGAGAATCGTTGGGACAAGAGGATTATAATGAGAAAACAGGAGCCGAAAATAGGATCAACAATGCAAGCAAGATAATGTGATGCAATTACAACTTAACTAAAAAAATGTGTTTTTTTTATAAATTTAGTCCCCTAGGCCTGAAAAGGTATAAAATAATACCCAGGAGAACTCTTCTAGCCAATGGCGACTAGAGTATTCATTTTTCATAAATAGTCTACTTGGTCCGGAAAAGGGTTAAACTTATACCAAATAGACGTCCTTTCAAAACCATTTAACGAGTGTGAAAGAGACAAGTTCACTCAGCAGTCTTTTTCATTTTTTCTGAAGTCGAAAAAGATCTTAACTAAGACTCGAGAGGATTCCCATAGGTAGTAGTCAGAATGATATTGAGTAATAAAAATGGGGTTCGAACACAAATTCATATTGGGACTATAAGTAATTCTCGGTCCTATGGAGTAACTTTTGCATGGGCACCAAATGACACAAGGTTTCTAACTAGGGTACCCATGTTTGGTAAGTCTCTACCACTTAATAATGAAACTTATAGTAGTAGTGAGAAGGTTCAGTGTCGCTAATAAGTTGGTTCATACCTAGGGAATATGAATCACGGTCATAGGACGATGAAAAAATGCAAAGCAATGTGAGAACCTATCCCATATGTCGTTGATAGAATATACCTATCGGGGGCACCAATGGACAATAAGATGTTGGAAATATGTTAAAAAACCCTGAACAAAACTAGGTCTTTCACTTCGCTATTAGGCCATAGGAAAAAACTATATAAAAATTGGCTTTTATATATTTCATTTTTTTTGGTTTTTCAATTTGATAAAGGAAAACAAAAAACATTTGGTCTTTGGCTCAACTTATATATTTTATAATGGATGATTGAATAAATGTGTTTTATTTACTTGGTTATGTGAAAAATTCCAATCTAGAATGTAATTAGCATATGCATCAGATACTTGATTAGAACTCCTAGGGATGTGATTATAAGTAAGAAAATCAAACTATTGTTCCAAAAGTAGTACCTATAGGAATTGCCGAAGTAAAGTAGGATCTCTCAAATGGTAACTATCATTCAACTGACATACAACTAACTGGCAGTCTAGGAGAACTTCTAAAGATCGAACACCATTAGGAATGGCATTGTGTAATAGCTCTATAACAACACTATACTCAGCCACATTATTCATTGATGGCTCCATAAAAATTCCACCTGAAGACACCAGTTGTCCCTCGGGTGAATAGATAACCCAAGCGGCGGAATCCAGGTTCCACGTATGACGACGAGCCCCCTCTGTGAATCCTAAGTATACGGAAGACTTCATTGACATCTATCAACCAAGGGAAAACTCAATAAGCAATCTAATGATGCAAAAGAGAAAATAAAAAAGAAGTATATACAATAATATACAAAGGTCATGCCAAAGTTTGAGGGTTCAAGCATGATACCTTTTAAGGTAGATCCCATTTTTGGGCTCGTCCAACACATTATCCTCATAATATTCTAATTTGTAGGCTCCTTTCTCTAGAACACGTCACACGATATAAGGACCGTGCCACATGGGGTTGGACTTTCCTGCCCCCTGTGGTTCCTTGGCTTGGTCATAAAGAAGAAACAAGTCACCCTTCGCGTACTGTCAAGGACAAACAAACTTATTGTACTGAACCTTAACACATCATTAATTCGCTTCGATATCCATATAGGAGTCTCAAAGTTTCTCATCGAGGTGCTCTACGTGTATGAGGCGTTCTTTTAGATCAGTCGTGTGAGGTAGTATATCGATTGCCAATTTAAGGGAAGGGATTTCTCATTCAATAGGAAGAATCAATTCCAAGTAGTGTACTAACTGAAACAATGAAAAATCAGTGCAAGTCTTTACCGTATTCGGTATTCCCAAAGTGCAGGGTAAAGCATCACATGCCAGTTAGATTTACTCTAACTGATAGTTTTTTGCAAAATGGTCTTTAGATATTTATTCACAACCTCTACTTGTCCATTTTTCTAGGGATAATAAAGGGAAGAATGACCGTGTGTAAGCCCCAGTTTTGATGCCAACTCTTTCATCATCTCATTTTGAAAGTGACTGCCATGATCAGTGACAATCTCTCTTGGTATTATGAGTCGGGATATAATTTGATTGAATACATAAAATGTTGCATTCTTACCATCGAATTTAATGATAGGCATGGCCTCATCCCATTTAGTAAAATAATCCACGGTCACGATAATATGTTGGTGCCCCCCAACCGAGAATGTGTTGTAGTCCATGAAATCCACCCCCCACTTGGTGAAGGGACTGACGGTGATGATTGGGTGAAGAGGGTATGGGTGCGAGCACATGTTCCAAGCAAACACCTCGCAAGGGTGACACGTCTGAACCGATTCAATGCAATCTTTAAAAATTGACGACCAAAAATAATCGGCTCGCAATATCTTTTAGGTTGTCGCAAGCTCAGATAAATGAACACCACATGCCCCACTGTGACAATCATTGAGAACAACCTCAGCCTCCTCTTGAGTCAAACAATGACCTCGATGATACAAACTATTTTCAGTAATAAGGTATTTTTTAGCCTAATGACGTATACCTCGTCAGTTGTCTCTCGACAGATGTTATGGGAGATTCAGGGTTTGAAGGTAGATTAAAATATCTTCGTACTAGGGTTCTGAAGACGAGATAAGGAATATATGTTCATCCGCGAACCAATCTGTTGAGGAAAAGATATGAATGATCTTACTCAAGCATTTCCAGATCTTACTTGGCTAAAGCAATATAGATGGGAATATCACCCTATGTTTATAGCCATAAAAATCTATATCCTAATTGACAAGTATTGATTACAAATGCTTAGGTGATCTTTTTTTTAAATGAAAGCTTGCTAGAAAATTCATTTTTATGTAATTTTTTGAATATAGCAGATGTTGAAATAAATATAGAGACAGAAGTAAAAACACCAAGTCAATAATCAAACAGATGAGACATAAAGCAATCATTTATTCCATTCCAATTTATCAAAAGAATCATTCTCTTTACAAAATTCCCTGAGGAAGTTTTGGACCAAAGTCAAACTTAGATTTCCCCGATGAAAACCATACAAAAGGACTTCTAACAGAAAGTAAAAAAAATGAACTTTAAAAGCTAGATTAGCTTTCCGCATATTGCTTCCCACTCGACTTTGAACAATAGCCTTTGTCAGTCATGAAATTTAATTCACAAACAGACACGTCTGCATAGGCTATCAAAGATAGATCAACACCTTTGAAAAACAAGTGTCTGAATGATGTAATTCAACCTTGAATCTTGTTGTCTACAATAGGACCCTGCTATCATAAAAGAGAATTAGGCTATCAATGAATTAAAGAATGAATGAAAAATGAATTATCTCAACAAAACTCAAAGAGCAGGCCTTAGTATGCTTCTCCTTCTATTCTCCACTTGTTCCTCCTTTTCCTTTTGCCTTTAAGAAATTAGAATTAGTTGAAGTAGTTGAAGCACTTTTTTAGTTAAGTTAACTAAAACTCAACCAACGTTTTTAGTTAAGGGGGAAAAGTAATAAAATCATAATAAGGGTTTTAAATCAATAATAACTAGTAGGTGGGACCCCTTGTGACTCCCTTTAGTTTTTAACAAACATAACACAACTAGTTAATCAATCAAAATATCCCTACTTGTGACTCCCGTCATCCTCTCATAATTTGACAATTTATATCAATGATAATTGAAATTATTCCAAATATATATTATCCATATATCCAAAAATAGTGTGTTGTCCAAAATTTCATAAGTCAACTATTCTCAACAATCAATAAATAAAAACACTTAAAACCCATATTTTCCACTCTGGGAGGAAATATTTCCCTTGTTGTTGTTGTCACCCTTCGATCTCTCTGAATTTTCCTTAGGCTGTGTGGATCCTTTAGGCCTAATCTCACTGATCATATGAGAGAAATCATCTCTCAAATGCATGCGGGAGGAAACGGATTTGGCAAAGTCATTTGAGGGTGAGGAGGGGGCAGCAGTGGATTTTCCTTTTTCAATGGCATGGTAGGTGTTGGAACAAATATTGAAATGTTGTCTTTCGATAGCTTAGGAGGAAAAAATTGATAGTGTTTAGCTACCGAAAGTGCAGACTTTCGGTAGCTTAAATCTCAAGTTTCATATGCCATTAGCTACCAAAAGTGTATCGGCCGAGACCAAGCATTTAAGTGCCACACATCAAGCCACATGGAGGAAGATCTCACGAGTAGGCATGACAAGAATGCAATAAACAGCATAAAATCACTATAATAGGGTTTAACATAAATGTCACGTCACAATTTCGGGGTTTCATCCATCGGAGGTTTGGCCGACGTAAAGATTTTAACCACTGTTATGTTTCTTGAAACCTAAAATCCTGAAATCGGGGTTTCGGGACTTTCGGTGGCTTACGGTGCTCCAAAATCGCGCTGTTAGCCACCGAAATCCAGGACTTTTGGTAGCTAATATACCCTTGTTTTCGGCCTCATAGCCACCGAAATCACAGATTTTTTCTAGTGACTAAACTGCCTTAGCAAAAGTCAGTTTTCTCAGCCGTGGAGAGGTCGTTTTGCACGCTCAAATGGTATATTGACATCTAAAGATCTAATATTTCCAGTTTTTCATTCATATTTTCATTTGGAGCTCGAGAAGGCAGTCACAAGTCCCCCGCAAGATGAGGTTCGTTTTCAAAAATGTGGTGTTTTTAACTATGTTGAGTCATCATTTTCAAATGATGATTCTGAGCTACTGGAATATCATTTTGAGAAAAGGTTGGAGGTTTTTTTGCCTAACACATCATAGATAAATAACCTCTCTCATTTTTCCTACAGGTGTCACATATTCAGAGAATCAAATCCATCTCTGAGCCCTAATTTTCAGATCTCATATTTTCCTGTTTTGACACATGTTTGTAAAATGCAAATCTGGGGCAAATGGAAACGGATATCAGGGAACTAAGAAAGTTTTTTGCTCAAAACAAAAATATGCACAAAATACTCTTTCAGTTTATACACATCTATCACGATTCGAGAGATACAAAACCATAACCACAGCCACAGTTTTCAGCAGTTTGGTCTGTTTTCTAATGGCAAAAAGTTTCTGAAATTGATGGTAATTGTTGTTGTCTTTTGGGAGGATTTGGACCTCAATACCTACATGAGATACCTATTCATTTTGAGAGGTATTTCTTTGTAATTCGAATGGTTTTTCAGTTATTCGAAAGGGGGCAAAAGACTTATATTATTGTATCTTCTTGAAGAAGAAAAAGGAGCAGGGGGGGGGGGAAGCCACACAGGAGTAGTACTCCTAGGTTATAGCTTTCATTTTCAATTTAATAAAAGATTGCAGAAGCATGTTTTATCCATATCAGATATTCTTGTGATGTTGCTTGCAAATTTTGTCCATTTTCTTAGTTTTAATATCACTCCATCTATCTTTTCTTCTCGATTTGTAACTATTTTGTAATAGAATTCATCCTCTGTTAGATGCTCTATTGCAGACTGGTTATAGGTTGTTTCTTGCAGAGATCAAGGTTCAGAATTCATCCTCTGCTAGATGCTCTGTCCCAACCATCTTTTTCCGTTGATTTATGCTTAGAATTCACTCATCGCTAAGTGCTCCTTGTGTATTAATATGTTTTCTCTTTATTCTGTTTCCATACTTTTATAAATCCTTCTCTTTGGAATCAGCTTCTACCTCTCCTCTGTTCCATGGATTTCCATTCCCGAAACACTCTTATTATTTACTTGATTATTTGAATCCATGCCCATGGACTACCTCCTGGTCCAACCCATCAGCCCTAAAAACCTCAAAACTGTTTGTTACCCACAGATCTGCCCACTATTAAGCTTATTGGATATCCTATCGTGACATATATTCAAGAGATCCCTCTCGAGTTGGAAGGGGCAGCTTCTAATAAAAAGTGGTTCGTGGTTATCTCAGAGTTTACTTGCACGCAACCCAAATCAAGTTCTGAGTGATAACTTATTTTTTCATTTAAAATGTGCTAAGGCTTGGCTCAATTACAGCCTAGAGTCGACTCTTGCGACAACATTTTCTAGCGTCGTTGTCGGGGATGGAGGAACGAAGCTATTTTCCCTGGGATACAACAAAAAGTTTAGATATATTCCTTGATGGTGAACAAGGGATAGGCATTCAATTGGTTGTGATCATTCACCTGGCGACTCCTTGGTTCAAAGACTCTACATGATTCACTGGCGACTCCACTGGTCTCAAAATGTCGAATTCGTTCGCTGCTCGGATTGCTGCAAGGTTTTCCCCTATGGATTTTACAAATGTTTATGGTTTTCCAAACACTGTTCCAGACATTAAAATTTGGGAAGATGTCCTTCCTAAATTTGGAGAATATGAGGTTGATAATCCCGCTCAACACTTGTTGAATTCCACAAGCTCGTGGAGGAATTAAATGTACATCATGAAGATGTCCTCATGAAATTGTTTATGTTTTCATTGGAAAAAGATGCTAGACTATGGTATAAATATTCACTCCATTCCAGTATTCCTTCATTGAAATATTTTCACATACTTTTTCATCAACTTTGTAAAAGAATCTACTCAGCTGAAATACTTTTGGAAGATTGCTATAAAATAGAATTCATAAGACAAAACGATCAAACAAATCCTCTTGAAGAGAAGGAAGAAATATCAAAAATTTCTCAAGTTGATGAAGATGATCAGTATGAGGAAGAGTTGGTTCATAAAGAAGATAGATCTTGTGAACACACTCAAGAATAAAATATTTATCATCACGATCAACTTGCAGAAGAAGAGATAGACCTGCTCCTGAATAGCTATGTTACAACCCCTACTCACACAGATTTGCAACTTTCACACAGTCCTAGATATGAGTGTCAAACTTCTTCCATTTCTGAAGATGTAAATATGTTTTTAAATGATGAAATTCATGTATTTGATGGAACTTTACAGGAAGTTAGTGAACCTATTTATGATGATTTCTTGCCAGGAGATCAGATTTTAGACTCTGTTTTGTTTCGTGAAAAAGATATGGTTTCCATGTTTAATGATCCTGAAGAAAGTTTGATGTTCGGGAATGCTTTAGACTGTGATTTGCAGAAGTATGATTCTAAAATAAATAGTATGCCAGAGATAGTAACAGATTTTCCTTTGCTTGAGAGATCCACAGTTGATGTCCCGAGTTTTTGTCTGACTGATGACCCTCTTGAGTTATCTGCTAAACCTAAATATGATGAGTATAGTGATGATTATTTCATCGTTTCTGTAGAACAACTTGCTGCAGATTTTTCATGGAGGGATGAGGGTCTTTAGACAAGATTGTACCATGATTTTGGAGATGCCATTGCAGATGATCTTGAAGGGTGCTCAGATATTCTCTTTGAGAATGATCCTGAGCATTATAAATCAGAACATAGAGTAGTCCTGGATGTTTTAAAACCTCAAGACCATATATTTTTCCAAGATCCTTTTGTTGATCTTTTAGATTCATTTAATGGAGGAGTATGCTATGTCATGTATATTTTGTCACAAGAATCGATGAAAGGTTTGAAAATTCATGATCACCAACAAGTTAGATGGGAGTTGTCAGTTTCCTTTCTCAACCTGCTCAAAGAAAGTGTGAGAAAATTTCAAATAAGTAGACAATTATTGGATTGGCTTCACTGGCATTTTTGTATCATTTGATTCAGTGGGAATTTTCCAATAGTTAGAGTAGGTGATGTATATAAATAAGCCTGAATTTGAGCATTAGATTACAATGGTTGTTTTTCATATGTTTTCAGTTCAGTTTCGAATCCAATATGGTTTTTTTTAAAGCATTACGACTCCATATCCCAATGAATGAACAGGTGGCTTTTGTTTCGGAAAGATACAAGTAAAGTGACAGGGTTCAGAGTTTGATAAGGATGATTTCAGGTCGCCCAATGGATGAAGGCACGTGGTCTACTCTTATTGGCACTTTACAGTAAAGCATCATTCCTAGATGGAGCCTATGTTGGAACAAATATTGAAATTTTGGTTTTCTATAGCTTAGGAGGGAAAAATTTATAGTGTTTAGCTACTGAAAGTGCAGACTTTTGGTAGCTTAAATCTCGGGTTTCATATGCCATTAGCTGTCGAAAGTGTATCGGCCAAGACCAAGCATTCAAGCGCCACGCATCAAGCCACATAGAGGAATATCTCATGAGTAAGCACGAAAAGAATGTAATAAATGACATAAAATCACTATAATAGGGTTTAACATAAATGCCACATCACCATTTCATGGTTTCGGCCATCGGAGGTTTGGCTGACGTAAAGATTTTAACCACTATTCTGTTTCTCGAAACCCAAAATCCTGAAACCAGGGTTTCAGGACTTTCGGTGGCTTACAACGCTCCGAAATCTCACTTTTAGCCACCGAAATCTAGGACTTTCGGCAACTAAGATACCCTTGTTTTCGGCCTGATAGCCACCGAAATCGTAGATTTTTTCCAATGACTAAACTACCTTATCAAAAGTCAATTTTCTCAGCCGTGGAGAGGTCGTTTTGCGCGCTCAAATGATCTATTGACATATAAATATCCTAATATTTCTAGTGGTTCATTCATATTTTCATTTGGATCTTGGGAAGGCAGTCACAAGTCCCCCACAAGATGAGGTTCGTTTTCAGAAATGTGGCATTTTTCACTATGTTGAGTCATCATTTTCAAATGATGATTCTGAGCGACTGGAATATCATTTCGAGAAAAGGTCAGAGTTTTTTGTGCCTAACACATCATAGATCAATAACCTCTCTCATTTTTCCTACAGAGTCACATATTCGGAGAATCGAATCCATCTCCGAGCCCTAATTTTGGATCTCATATTTCCCTGTTTTGACACATGTTTGTAAAATGCAGATCTGGGGAAAATGGAAATGGATATCAGGGAACTGAGAGAGGTTTTTTCTCAAAACACAAATATGCACAAAATAATATTTTAGTTTATACACATCTCTCACGATTCGAGAGATACAAAACCATAACCACAACCACAGTTTTCAGTAGTTTGGTATGTTTTCTAATGGAAGAAAGTTTCCAAAATTGATGGTAACCATTTTTTTCTTTTGGGAGGATTTCCACCTCAATACCTACATGAGATACCTATTCATTTTGAGGGGGATTTCTTTGTAATTCGAATGGTTTTTCAGTTATTCGAAAGGGAGCAAAAGACTTATATTATTGTATCTTCTTGAAGAAGAAAAAGG